>JANEHU010000791.1:0-101443 GCA_027563435.1 Nasonovia ribisnigri
GACGGAAACAACAAATGCATGGGTAGCGTCCTCTTAACAATTTTGTCGGATTGTTGGAAAGCTTACAATAATTTGCAGCAAGCGGGATTCAAACATAATACTGATTTTACAATGATGTGTGTTTTTTTTTATTTTTTTTTTTATTTTTGTGTCTGTCATCACGTTTTAGGACAGTAAAAATGCTTCGATTTTCTTCAATAGTACCTTTTCTGATAGGAAAGTGAATCTAGTTGGTACTTTGGGGGGTCAAAAGTCAAAAGTCAAAAGTTAAAATTTCCCAGTAGTTTTCAAAAGCGCCTGGAAAAACAAATGAAAAATTAAGGGAAAAACGGGAATTTTTACGGAAAACCAATTTTCGACAAAATCGATTTTGGTTTTTGGTATAACTCTAAAAGAGATGACCGTAGTGACATGAAATTTTGACCGAATGTTTATATATGCATTTTCTACACACCATAGCATTTTCAAAATATTCTGACTTATTTTGAGCTGTTAACGGACATTTTCAGTTTCCAATTTTTTTAGTTTTTTTTTCTATAAATGTCAATAAAATTTTATTTGTTGGGTAAAAAATCTTGAAAATTTAATAGTAGGCTTCTAATATATAGTTTCAAAGGCAGATGAAAAATATTAAAAATCCGTAGTCTCAATTTTTTTTTATAGGTAATCAAAGTTCAAATTTTGACAAAATACGTAAAAATGACGAAAATGTGCAATTTATTTTGAGTTAGAAATTCATAAAAATTTTTCTTTTTATATCTAAGGTTTGAAAATGTAATACAAGATTCCTCATAAGTTTGCCTAATTTTATCAATAAAAAAAAGTTTATAAGCAAGTCATAATAAATTTTTATGAGCATTTTAAGTTTAAATTTTTACAAGATTAGATATTCACTCGATTTCTCATGTAGCGATTTTCTTATTTTGTTGCAATTCAAAAACGAATAACTGTAGATGCATGAAAATTTCACTGAATGTTTATATAAGCATTTTCTATACACCATCTAATTTTGAATATATTTTGAATCTTTTTGAGCTGTTTACGGACATTTTCAGTTTTCAATTTTTTTAGTTTTTTTTTCAATAAATATCAATAAAGTTTTATCTGTTGGGCCAAAAAGTGTAAAAATTTAATACAAGGCTCCTGATATATTAATACAATATCAGTTGAAAAATATTAAAAATACATAGGCACAATTTTATTTATAAAGCATTTAAAGTTCGAATTTTGACCAAATACATCAAAATCTCAAAAATTATAAATTATTGTAATTAAACAATTATAAAATGGTCAGTTTTTATAACTAAGGATTGAAAATTTAAAATAAAGATTCTAATAAATAGTACATACTGTAATCAAAAAATCTAAAAAATATTATATAAACACAGTTATTTTTTATAGACATTTTAAATTCCAATTTAGACGAAATTACATATTAAAATCAATTTTAACGGTACAAGTATATATTATAATATTTTTCTAGCATCACTGATAATTTTATATTAATAATTAAATAATATGAATAATATTAATTCAACTTAGCAGCTACCGTAAAATAACAATATCAATATAATTTCAAATATCCTAGACTGACATACCGTCCCCGCTCAGAATCGTTTTTCGTATACAATGATAATGATATATCATTGAATTCAAATTTAATACCATCCATTATACAGTGATCTACTTGTAACCTACTGTACAGCAGAGCGACATCCACTTGACCCCCTTTTTTGAATTTAAATTGTATACTTTATATTTCTATATTTTTTAAAATTTATTATTTATATACTTTTTTTAAAATTTAAAATTATAATACATTTTTTGAATAAAATAAAATAAAATAATATTAAACATTGAAATATTTTTTTATTTATGGAGGGGCGATAACAATTATAAGTGCCATTTTTTTTATAAGTTTTTGAAGATCAATTTAAGACAATAACTTATCAAATTTAAAATTTAAAAATTGATGAAATGTTCAAATTGTATAGCCAAGGATTGAACATTTAAAACAAGGCTCCACGTAAGTAGGTTATTCTGTAACCAAAACTCTCAAAAATATAAACACAGTTTTTTTTTTTGTTCAAATTTGGATGAAATTACATATTAAATAACCAAGTATAATGATTTTAGTTATTTTGTTGTAATATTATAATGATAATTAAACTTAGCGGCTACCGTATTAATAATAAGTAATAACCTTTTTAATATAATATAAAATATCCACACTTACAAACTGTTTCAGCTCAGAACCGTTTTTTGTATGGGTACAAATGTACAATGATATTATATGATAATATTGAATTCAAATTTAATACCATCCATTAAACAGTGACCCACTTGTAACCTACCGTACAGCAGAGCAACATGTAATGTATGTATATAACATTTTATGTAAATAAGATACAGGTGTTATCGTCTAAAGCCTTACGTTCGTTGCAATACCGTTAATGATATAATATCACTCAAGGTACCTACCATAAAATCAAAATTACCAATAGTTTAATGTTATGTTAAAAACATTTGAATGTATTCAAATCGATACAATGTAATTTATTTGATAATAAGCTGAACGATTCACTGTTACACTGACCCCATCTGCTCATCGATGCCTCTATATAATATAATTATAAAATGCGTATCTGATAGACCTGGACGATAAATTGACGTGTATTCTAATTTATCACTTGACGAAGTCGGCGTCACAATTAAATCCCTTCAGTGAACTCGATATACACAATAATATTATCTGTGCTAAATTATATTTTGGAGTATAATAATATGTAGGTATACTAAAATGTTTTCAAACTCTAGTATTAACGCAAAATACTTTTTAATTTTACATTTCTCATTACGCAACGTGACATTAAGACAATATTATTGATCTTCCAATACAGGGGGGCTCAGCAATAAGAGTCACTCAATAATAAAATTAAATATCTGGGAAAAAATAATACCTATAATAATGTTGCATAATTATCAACAGTGAATAATATTGGTCCAAATAAAACCTAACCTAATATTTAGAAGGAAACATTCAGTGCCTACTATGCGTTTTGGCCAGTCTTATAAAGGATACTTTTAAAAAGTATTTATAGATATTTTCAAAAACTTCAAAAAATAATTTATATTATTTTATTTAGATTTGGAGTCACTGCACATAAAGTAAGACAAAAATAGTATTTGATTTTAAATACAGATACTTTCAAAAAAGTATTTAAATACTGTGCCCAAGTACTTTTTCCAAATGTATTTAGAATACGTATTTGTGTACTTAAAAAGTATTTGAATACTTTGCAAAACGTAAAAATTATAATTTTTAATTTTAAAATAAAAATTTGTGTTTAAATATTGATAATACTGAAATGGTAGCCGGTACGTACATGAAATTTAGGTGTATTTGATGTCAAGTATTAAGTATAGAATTATGGATATTAGCAAAATAAATCTAATGTAAATTTTTTATTACCCAAGAATTTCGACTCTAGTAATCGCTCTAAATCTAAAATGGAAAATTTGTTGTTATTATAGCTTGTAATATCTAATGCACTGCGTTCTTTTTTCCACAGATCCAACCAGTGTCATCACTTAAGTTTTGCGTCTAAAAATCAACTCTTCATTTCCAACAAAGTACCTGATATATAGTAATATTATTCATATTGAGCACTGGATCAAGTCTCAACATATTGAGTAGCTTTAAAGTTTAAAGTTTATACATGTAATATTGTGTAATGTGTATATTATGCAACTAACAGTCATCTTAATAAATATATAAATATGATATTTCATATCATTTCATTTCCATGGATAAATAATAAATATAACTATACCATTCATTGTCAGAATGACAATATCATTGTTGATTGTTGTATATTTTTTGTATTGTATTTTAGGGTTGTATTTATATTATCAAGATCGATGGTGTTTTGTCATGAAAGAAAACATTTTTGTTTGTTAGATATAAGAGAAATTTATGTTCTTTTATATGGTTTTACATTACGTTGAGAACGCAATAAAAATCACCACATGTTAAATGAAAAATTATAATAATAGCATTGTATGTAAAAAATAAACCAATTGCTTCACTTCAAGAAGTCATTAATACCAATTATTTGTTAACTACATAAGAATATTATATGGATAAATATTTTACAACATAAACGAGATGACAACGCAACCGTTAACTAATTTTTAACATTAATGTTGTTAATATTTTAACATTATATAATATCAAATGAAAGGGATTAGTTTACATATTAAAATACAAAATATTTTTAAAATATTTAAAGTAAAAAATATATTTTAGATGCAGTTAGTTGAAGTATAAAAACCAAAAAAAAAATAATAAATTTTCAGATCTTATGTCAATTTTAGTAAATTATACACTTACAATGAAAAAAAATTATTATTTTTAGCATAAATACAAAGTATCAAGCTTATCAGTCATTGAGCCGAAATATTATTTTTTTATAAACTAAGTAAGTTATAAAAACATACAAATAATAAAATATCTTTGAAAAAAAGGTTTTATAAATATTAAAATAATTTAAAAAAAACGTTTTTAGACATGATCAAAAAAGAACATAATATCTAAATAATAATATACTTATGATTATTATAATAATGTGTGTTATTCTGCGTTCACTACATTATTTACATGTTTAAGTTTACGCAGACTTACACACAAATTGTATGACTAGCATTTAGGATAATGGTCGGCGCAAGATATTGTTCACAGGTTAAAAGTCTAATCACAAAGAAAAAAATGTTATACAATAGTATAAAATATTCTCAAAAAATATATAAAGAAAACAAACACAAAAATAAATAAACAATAATAATCAATTTTTTTTTTTAAATCTAGTTTTATGGCCTAGGGAGAAGGTGAATGGGGCCAAGCTATTTTTGCATCAATTCGTTTATACGCAAACAGACAATGACTACCACAGGCTGTTGTCGAACTTTTAATATCTTGTGGACAGTCGGTTTCAGATAACAAAAATTCTGTAAACAAAATATTATTAAATATTAACAACATGACTAACCAAATAATAGTAACTAAACAGCCTTTATTCTTAATTAGTGTTACCTTGACCGTCAATTAATTTGAACAGAGAATAATCTTGCGGGTTGGTAATGCGCAGTTTATGTGCAATGATTTTGCAGACGTCACGTGTAGTCATGTGTGGTCTAACAGGTAATGTCTTAGTCAACAACGATCCATTAGTTTCATCGGGTACAACAACTTTGAGAACAGATTTGAGTTCATTCAGTGGATCATAACTCAACTAAAGAAAGACAAATGAGTTTAAATGTTTTTGTAAAATGCCGACAACTTTGGTGTTACATACTGTATTGTCGGAGCCCAATGTCTTCACGCCATTAATAGTATTTGCTTCCATGGAAGACTTGTAGCTCTTCAAAACATGCACAGCCCCGCACAGTGCAGTCAGATAGTATCCTCCCTCGCCAGGTATCAATGACGGATGCAAAAGTCCCCACATGTATTCTGCCTCCAGTTCGGCTGTAAGGACATTACATTGAACAAGGACCCATACAAGCAGTGGTAGGAAGTCATCAGCGCCTAGACATGCATCTGCATTTCGGTTTTGAATTTTAACCTGAATAATTTAATTTGATTAGATTAAAATGGTACATAACATAACATAAATTTATAAGTTATCTTACAGCATTAAATATTAAAGCAATGGCTGATAACAGATGTTCCAGTTTTTCCAATGGCAGAAATGCATCTTGGAGACGTTTGAAACACTCTGATATTTTTTTCAAATCATTCTCATTGGGTGGTATTAAACTTTCCTATAATAACATAACAATTATTAACACATTTTACAGTTTAGCTGACCTGTTTTAATACAGTATACATAAAGTAAGTACATAGCTGATGAAATTATTTTTATGTCAATAATTTTTGTTATTAAAATTATATCTAATAATTATATTTTGTGTTAGATCTATAATTTTAAGTAGATATTTTATTGAAGAGTATGTTCAATCTATAGAAATAATAATATAATCTAATAAAATAATATTTTTTTATTATTTTTTTTAAAAAGTAAGAAAGTAAGAACCCAAAAATGCTTAAATATTACTTCTGTCATATTGTGACAAAAATTAATTAAAATTGTATTTCATTAATCTTAGTATACAGTAATAATGAAAAAAAGAGAATATAGCACTTCTGTATAATAGGTGTCGAGTGGGTAACTATAATGGATGTGTTAAATTTAAATTGTATGATATAATATCATTGTATCTCTACGAAAAACGATTCTGAACGAAAACTCAGGTCTGTCATATATTACTATCAGATTTTATGATATTATTATTATTAAAGCAATTTATATTACTATTAATAATTAATTATATCTTTTAGATTTTTTGGTTACAGCATGAGCTATTTATGAGAAATCTATGCATCTATCGCTTTACTCAGAATCTAAAATTATTATAACTGTGTATTAAATTTGTAATACCTAGCTTTGATTTTATAAGTGCCACAATGCCATATCACATTGTTTGTTTTTAGTGCCCGTCAAAATCCCCAAGCCTCGATCATGGCCGCGCAACAGTTTACTTTATATTTTAATGACCTAATTAAAATAATTAACAACTAATTCGTAAATAGACTTACTCGGACAGCAAAGTCTTGAATACTCTTAGACTTGGCGTAGTGTATGTTTTCGACCATGGACGGGATCGAGCCGTTATTGACGTACTCGTCGACCAGAAGGCTGTAAACGTGTTCCCGAAGTTCCCTGAGCACCAGCCTGTTCATCACGCCTTCCAGGATCACGTCAAGGTTCAAGAATTCGGTAGGTTTCAACTGAGGACGGCGTGAGGTAATTAAAAAATAATTTATGATAATAACAACAAATAAATAAAATGTAGTCGAACGTTATAGTGCGTGTTTTGATAAACATGTAGGACACGTGAGTGCGATTTCTTTATTTTAATGACCAATTTGAGAACACTAAGTTCAGTTGACTATAGTTGTTTTATTCATGTAGATAAGACACACAGCCCAAATGAGCGTAATTATAAAATAAAAGAGTAAGGTTTATGGAAAAATTAAAAAAAATTTTCGTTTATTAATTATAATATGCTCAGAAATGGGTGAAGAAAATATTTGACATATTATTTTTTCCTTAACAAAATAACAATCGTTGTACACGAATCAGTAAAAATACACGCTCAAATGGACAATATAAATCGTATTCAAATTACTACATTAATTTTAAGGTAAAGGGTTACTTAATACTTATGCTCAAAATGTATTGAATGAGTGAGCTAAAATGACCTATGCTAATTTTAGGGTAAAAACATGTACCTAAGCTCAAATCAATGACGCCAAAATCGAAAGAGGTACAATAGGGCGGAGGTGCACAGTAGATAATTCATTATCATTTACTTCACTACTGCAGAATTTCATGTAAGAAGTATTTTGAGTTTAATGAAATGGATGGATGTCGTAGAA
This sequence comes from Nasonovia ribisnigri, assembly GCA_027563435.1. Taxonomy (NCBI): domain Eukaryota; kingdom Metazoa; phylum Arthropoda; class Insecta; order Hemiptera; family Aphididae; genus Nasonovia; species Nasonovia ribisnigri. The sequence continues at coordinate 7,502 of JANEHU010000791.1, forward strand.
AAAGACCGGAGCATAGAATTGGAGGGTGATAAGACTACAGAATCGAGACAAGTGGAGTGATTTGGTGATGGGGGCGAAAACTCTTGGAGAGTTATGAAGAAGAAGTATTAATATACTGTCTTTGGAGAATTTTGATTTTTGTAATACCTATATAGAAGTAAGGTTAGTAAGAATGTTTAGAAAATAAAAACAGGTAGATGTGTTATAATAATAGTATAATAAACTATTGATTGCTGTCATCGTTTTCGTATTATTGTGTTTTAAAAACCCAAATAAATAAGTATACCATTAACGGGTAGTAAAACCGAACAATATTTTCGATGATTACATTATTTTAGGATGGCTTAAACTTCCAAGTCCCTCGTGAAAAATAAAAGTAAATAAATAATGAATACCTGCTCGTTTTATGACACATAACATATTTTATAAAATATTAAATTATAAAGAGTAAAATATGGTACCTGGCTCCGCTCCTTTTCCACCACTTTTTGGAATTCCTTTTCACCGTGTTTCAGCAGATAGTTCTTCATGCCTGACATGAACTGCCTTACGTTCCTCATCACCACCGATGGATTGGTCTCCTTGGACTCGACCGTGCAGCACACGAAATTGTCAATGGACCGGGCGAACACGGTGGTCTTGTCCGCGGCCAGCTGTAGAGCGTACTCGCGGGTCGAAGAACCAGTGCCGGTTTGGGCCATCAAGCGGCTTCGTGCCAATGCTTGGATCCGTGGGACTGCTACAGAATAACGTAAACACCACAGTTAATACTATACGGTATGGTCTGCTCGTCTCCAGTGGACGGCAGTTGTCGGGATTTTAGGGTGAAAATCGAACGGAATGTAAAATGCGTATATAGAAAATATTAATAATAATAATATACATCATGTCGTAACTCGTAAGTAGGTATAAGAATGAGAGAGATAAACAAAAATACCAATCACCAGCCTATTATTATAGACCAACGTAGGCGGTGTAACCCAATTTTCTCTGAATCAATTTATCGCGACCCATTTGTACCCGATGTAAAACAAGGAAAAATTGTGCAACGTCGCAATTTATTGGGTGACTATAAAATCTAAAATATTATTTCATGTTTTTTAATGCAAATCGAAATTGTAAAATCCTAATCGATAAATATAACGTTATGAAATTATGATACTTGTAGATAAAGATTAAGAACTGTGTAGGTATGTAATTTTTGTGTCAGTTGCATCAACACATGAGTAGGTATTATCTATATTACTAAATAAAAATGGAATTTTATATAACTACCTACTTTGAGTAAAAATTAATCTTGATTAGTTTTTTGTTATTTTAAATATTACGTGAGTATAAATCAGGGTTTTTGGTTTGTTAAAAAAAAGGAATGCATATGTCAAAACCAATCATTTAAAACGAAGTTAAAGACATTCATAAATCATAAGCATACCAAGAGTTCGGAAACTGAAGAAACTGAAATGTAAACTTATTGAACGATATATAGAAATATATATTTTTAAGTACCTACCAAACACATTTGTAATCTGTATATAAATTATAAATATATGTATGTATTGAGTTTTTTTTTAAATTACAAGTTGGGAATATTAAAGGGTCTTAATTTTAAATCTTTCTATATTATTTAATATTTATTAATACAAATGTAACGAATTTCACTAACTAACTTATATAATATTAATAATATATATACCTAAGTAAATATGTAATATAGTCCTACAGAATGATTGAAAACGCTAGACGATTATTTTTTCACAAATTTCTATCGAATATTTCTTAAACGATAATTGACGGCAACGTTGCATGCCGAATATGGGCGCATTAGGGCTATAAACCGGGAGTAATGTTAATTATTTTATTTTGGGCCCAAATGGCAAATGCAACTCTCGAACTAAATCCAATGTAGGTACTTGTTGCATATAATATACTAATTATAAATCTAAATAAAGAAAATAGGTTGTACACTATTCAAGTATTTTTTAGAACATTAATAATATATAAAATATGAAGATTGATTTTTTTTGGTATAAAATAATACCGTCGATTAAAAATATATTTCATTTTTAAAGTCGATGTCATGATTGAGGGGTGGGGCACACAAATAATTCATTTATCGTTTTTTTTTTTTAGTGACAAGATGGAAAAAACATGTGGGCTACCTCTATTGCGAGTTTATACAACAACGAGACCTTCGTAAGAGTATATTAAATATTATATATAATATACTTCTGCAGGTATTATTAAATCTGCTACAAATATTACAATATTTTAAACCACCCACGTACAACCTTGTTTCTCAAAAAACGAGTAATTACCTATAATCTTATGGAGTGAAAAAAAAATATATAAACGTCAGTTTTCTTTATAATCGTTATAAATAGGCGAGTTGAAAAAAATGAACTTGACTTTTACGGGCCGTTATTTTGGAGACATGTATTGCGCACTCAACGCGACTGGAACTTGTTTGAATATTTAATTATTATTAATTGTACACCACAGACGAATACGGTCGGATGTCGGCAGTATAAACTCGTTTTATCGGGATTTTAATGACTCTCCGGTGTAATCATCATCTCGTGAGATCACGAACGATTTATACACACCACGTTCGTTAGGCGTAACCAAAACCCGTCTGCGATATGAACAACGATGTTTAAATCTATATTATTTTACTCTTTTAAATTTTTCGTCTGAATAGTGAAAACGACATGGTATCACCTATATAAAATCAAAGGTTCGGGTGGACAATCAAAAATATCTCGTAAAAAAAAGTACTGTACATGTATGTACTATAGGTTGGTGTTTGGTATAGACTATAGGTATATCGATTTGTTGTGGAATCCTTCCCAAAATAAACGAATATACGTAAAGGCAGGGTTAGACTGTGGTACACTAAAGTTATACACTGTATGAATTTAGATTGGGAATGCACTAATTTTACTAATGAATATGAATGCAAATTTAATGCTTCAATTAATTCTCTAAAAGTATTAAATAGATGTTTTACATTAGAAAAAAATAAAAATAAGATATTATATATTATAATAAATTAATAAAATACGAGTATAAAAAGTATATATGACCACAACACTTTTGGTAAATGTGAATGGATACTTCATGAAAAAAAATGATTTTGAATGCATTCGATTCTTAACTTAATTAATGTGAATGCGAATTAATTTGTTTGTTTAAATGCATGTTCCAAACCCTAACTACAAGTTATACAACACGTAACATAATATATCATATTATATTATCATCACACTTACGACCATTTATTATAAATACTAGTATTTATAATCAATGCTACAACTAACAGCTGATCAAAATTATTAGAAATTATGACGTAGTATGTGGAGTGTATAATAGTGATGGACACATGCGTGTGCGTGAAAACGTTTAACGAGTTCATCATGAAAAGAACAAGGAAACACACCGTATTATTATTTGGAATATTGTAGGACCTATGCGTTTTATTCGTCAAACAAGGTACACAAGCGTTGGGTGAATTTTCTAATAACCTAACAATTTATGTACCGAATGTATATTGGTCAGATATTCGCCATTCCACTAGCGACCTCGTCTTATTACATTATAATATACCTGATATCGGTACATATCACTGTACCCTTAACGTATTTATACTAATTACTAGATGATTCATTCCAAGCCTGTAGTCTCATTGACCCCCCCTCCCTTATAACATGGAAATAATATACATTCATTTAATATATATTATGTAATTATTATGTGATTAACGGTCGAATAATATGCAACCGTTTTGTACTATACTGAAACAAAGAATCTCATATAGTAATGATGACACAGAGAAAGAGAGAGAGAAAGAGATAGGCATGGCTTTCAACTGTGCGCAAAGCTCGACAACCAGTATTTTATGTTACACTAAGAGTGCAATTTACGTTTTAAATAAAAAGGTATAAGAAACTAAGAAACCATGTACATCAGGTAAACTAATTATGGCTCGTTTGGACATTGTTTTAACATCTCACCACTAAAGTAACATTGAAATACAGTGCCGAAACTGTTATTTTTATATTTTCTAAAATATCTAAACCAAATTAGTGAAGATATAAACTTAAATCTTAAAATTAATTCTTAAATCTTGATACAAAGATATTTTTAATATTACAACATTCGGTCTGAAGAACGAAGTGGAATACTCAATGATAATTTATGATACCCAAGACTTTATTTTGTATTTGTCATATAAATATAATTTTTTAATATGCCTGACTAAAAAGAGTAGGATCTGAATGAAATATATTATTCAAAGTAAGGTACTTTAAGCTATTTATACAATTATAATTATACTAGTACAATGTTCATCCATCTTACCTAAAAGTGGATCCAAGCGTTCAGAGAAACTTTTGTTCCGATTAACTGGCTTTAAATGTGCTTGATTTTGTTCTTTATTGGAAACAGGCAACAAATGTTCCCACCTTGAACTATCCCATGGCTCAGAAAATTCTGTCTGTAATGTAAAAAACAAATATAATCAAATAACAAATATATTATAGATAACCATACACATTTAGAAATTAGCATTTAATTTACTTTAGCATCGTCATCGCTATTCTGAGATAGAAGAGACAGATTACTGAAGCCACTTAAGTTCAAAGTATTGTTGTTCACACTATCGGTAGATTGGTGATCAGGTAGTTCAGAATTATCATTGTTTCGGGATGTTGAACTGGGTTCTTTGATGTACAAGCTCAAATGTGGCAACCTGAGAATATTTAATACAATAATTGTTTAATATAATAAATATAATATATTTAAGATAATGTCAAAAAAGGTCTAGCAATGGATTTTATTAAATTTACCTTTGCAAAATAATCTCTTGTATTGTAGGTCCTTTGCGTCCAGGAGATTCTCTTAGACAATTGGGTTGGCTAGTTGTTATTTGCTCTGTGTTATCTAATGAGTTGGCATTTTCGTTTTCGTTACCAATAAACTCCCAACTAGAATCTACTGCCCATGAACCATCCTGACCACGCTTTGGTGGACCAATACGTGGAGTTTCTACAGGCTTACCAGTTTTTAGCGGTTCTCTTCTGGAGTTTTTCAACAACGGTATATTGTCTACGGACGATGAGAACGCTTGGTTGGTAGAGTAATTACCATTAGGAGATAGCAGTTCTTCTTTAGAGTCAATACGAGATAATTGGCTACATCCGACTAATGCTGGCCATTGGTGAAGAAAACTCGGCTCTGAATGGCGGTTGCGGAAATTATTTGTTGAAGGTTTGGACTTGCGACGTAGGAAAGCTGCCTATACATTATTTTAATTTTAATTAGTGTTATGTTAATTTTAGTTTCTAATATAAATGGTTTAAATAGTTTACTTGTCTTATGGCATCCGCAGGTTCAGCGTAAAATGGGCTGCTTTGCTTAGCTTCAGACGTATCATCTTCAGGGACGGGTGATTTTGTCTCTGGTGACCCAGGTGACAATAAACTGGTTGTACTGTCTGTGATAGACGGGAGATCGTTAATTTGGTTTAGTGGTAAAACAAGACCTAGTGTATTTTTAGGAATGGTTGGAATACTGGTGGTTTGTTCCAAAATATCGGGTGGCATCTCTGGAGGAACTTCTGAAGTATTTTTCTTATAAGTACCACTATTGCTTTGAGAAGGAGTTTTAAATGTAGACAAAGACGAGTCAGGACCCCAAACATCTTCATAGTCACTAACTTTATCCGCAAAAGTACTTCTGTGATAAATATTAGGCGTTTCTAATATATCACTCTCTCTGTAGTGTCTAGATTGTTTTATTCTGTTTCTTTTAGTACGGCGACCGGAACGTAATCCACCTCCTGTGTCTGAGATTGGGGATGTTATTTCAGAACCTAATGGACTTTTGATCACTGGCATGATTTCACTGTCATCTGTTGACTTTGATAACTGTCCACAAGATACTTGAATGAGTGGTGAAGGAGTTGTTTCTTTGTGAAGACTAAACGTTACAGTAGTAGTTACAGTAAAATTTTGTTGTGCCGCTACAGGTTTGGCCCAACGAGGAGGAGGTGGTGGTGGTGTCTTAGCTATATGAGTTGAGCTTACAACATCTGAAGTTACTATTGGACTATTAGAAGATTTAAGGTTTAACGTATTGGGAGGTGTGGGTCTTGTTCGCCCACTCACAAGGCTCATTGGTGGTGATAAGTTATCGGAAGAGGACGGTGTACCTAAAAATGTATACAGCATTAATAAACGATCATTTTTGAGAATTATGTCTAATGTCTAAAATGATTAGTGATTACCTTCTTTTGAAGAACTTTTGAATGTAGTTAGAATCCCATTACCTTGTTGAATACTTTCCACTGGACTAGTTGATAATTCTTCTATAGACAGGTGACTGTCTGTAAAACCAGATTCTTGATTATTATTGCCTATAAATAAAAATTAATTTATATTAGCACATATTATTATACATTAAATATGTATGTAGTACAGTCTAATCATATTATAATATTATATAAATATATGATAAATAGATATACAGGCTGATTCTTATATCACTTATCAGTAATTTTATTTGTAAACGCTTGTGTTTTTGAAAACTTTTTTGATAATGACTTGAGGTCATTTTAACACATTATTGAAAAAATTATATTGTCATTTAAAAACTGTGAAAGACTTAAGAAAGTAAAATTATAACGTTATATTTTTTTTTTCGAAAATACATCTATAGACTATAATAAATACATAGATGCTTATAGATCATTATACAAATGCATAAATCTCACCACTACTAAAACTACTAAGGCTACTCGATTGACTGTGGGCAGCACTACTGGAAATAGATGTGTTTAATGTCCTTTTTGTAGGTTCGTCATTTGGCGATATGTCCAATGTCGGAGAACTCCTTGAACTAGCCATAGGATACCTCCAGAATTCTATGAAAAATACGTATTGCATATAAATAATGAATGCAAACTAACGAAGTGTTGAGAATTGAAAAACCACCAACCTTGACCAAGTAACGCTAACGAAGAGAGTTGCTGTCGATTTTTGGCTTCTTGTATAGCTTTTGGTAACATAAGCTGTACAGGCAGTTCATCGCTGAAATTTGCAAATAAAATATTAAACAAAATTTATGTGTTTCGTATGTTTCTTATTTTGTTACATTAACAAACGGGTTTACAACTAATCTTACCAGCACTGCGCGTAGTGAGCAATTAACATAGGGATACTGTCAAACTTATTGTCTGAACTCTCCAGAGCCAACCGGTTGTCGGCAGTGGCTTGTATGAGATAATGTTCGATGTACGGACCTTTGCCGCTGGGCAAACGAACGGATATGGCCATAGTGCCCGTCTGACTGGACTGTCTCACGACGAAATTCTGAAAGAATAAATATACCCAACCTATGATTTCTATTCATTTAAACTTCGGTCGTATAAAATACGAGACGACAACAACAATTGCAGGGCAATAATGGTATGCAGACATTTGATGCACTCACCCCGTCGTCTTTGCCTTGCAACAAGTGAAAAGCACCGGCCCGTTGAATTCCTGGTAGAAACCATATCGGATGACTACGTATAAGACGTTCGAGTAATCCAATATCACAACTGGCCGCATCTCCCGAACCAGATCTTACGGATCCACTACTGGTTTCATAATCGTCTTCGTCCTGTAAACATGGGTACATTTCGGTATTATTAACAATACAATTAAAGCGGTTGAAAAAAGAACTGAACATAATTAATATGGACCGCGGTGCTCATAAAACGTGTAAGGATTTCATTAAAAGAAAAAAATAAATAATAATAATGAGACAAGTGAGGAAAAAAAATTATATTTTTATGAAACTATACACGTACCCGAGTAATGCAAATAAAGGGGAATTCCCGTGGCCACTATAAAGGCTGTCTCATTCATTAATGTCTATTGTTTTTTTTTTTAATTCTTTCTTTACTCTGTCTTGAAGTTCGTTATCTAATAAGATTTATAAGGACTACCGAGTGCCACCAACTTGTCAGTCTTCGGAAATTAGTTTCAACGCGATAAAATGCAAAATAAGATTTTTTCACTACAAAAATAACATGTACCTTTGTAGTGCACATCGTACACCGATTTTATGTTGATGAATGTCGACTACCACGTGGGCACTATAGAGATTATATTTTCAGAGGAAAATTTAACATTTCACTTAAAAAACGAAACCCAATACACTTACACAGAGTAAAGTTGGCGCCAAGTTCATTTAGGCTCTCCTCCGTTTAGTTAAGGTCGGCAGTGGTCTAATAATAGAGAATCGAGTCAATATATAACTGAGGACTGAAACGTGTGACATCACCATCCAATTACTTTTGATTTTATTTTTAATTTTACGCGTACGCGGTATATCCGGTTAGTTTGTACGGCCAAATGGATTTCGAAGAACAACATTTCGCATTGGACAATTTCTTTACGTATAAATATTTACAACTAAGTAAAAAATTAGGTACGCACGAAAAATACAAAAGGAAATCCTAGTAAGATAAAATCGGTTCATTACATATTCTCTGTATGTTTTCATTGTCTAATATTATCGTTTATGCATTTTGACCATCAATAACATTTTGAAATTCTAAGTGAATAAATATTGAACGCGTTGATTATTGTAAATTATTGCATATTTCAACCTATTTTACATAATTTAATTTCAATAATATATTTCATAATATATTTCATAATATAATTATTATATTTTTTATTTCCTATAAACGACATATATTTTAAGTTTTATTTACCTATATTAATTGTAAATAGGTATTTTAAATATTATATATTAGATGAGAGGTTCCATTAGACCAACCTAGTTTGTGGATAGTGAGAGTAATACGGTCAAGATAATACAACAATACTATAATATACCTACTGTTCTTTTTTTTTTTTAAATGCACCTATTCATACTTTGTACAAAAAATACAATTATGAGTTATGACATATAATATACTGTTTGTAATAGTAATTATATAATAATACATTATTTATATGATTAAATAAAATAAATAAATTATAAATTATAAAAAAAAGTTTAAAAATTACTTTTAGCCATTTATTCAATAAAACGAATGCATTTTTCTGCAATTATTGTCCGTACATTAAAGTATGCGTCAACATAATGCAGAAAATATAGGTACAACACTTAAAATCGATACACTTATTGTTTTTAGGCAATATACACATCACCTACACTCGATACGTCACTATCCACATACTACAGATTGTTGCTGTGGCTAAGTGCAGGTAAAATTGTCCAATACAATACAGTACCAATATACAGTTGTGCCTATACGGCTATATGTATTATAATACGTATAGTACATACTGTAACCACGCAGATTCAATTAAAAACTATAAAATTGGTTTGGTGATCCAATTCCGTCCGAACGATGTAGCGATCAGCTTAATTGCGCTTGGCAAACAAACGTACGCGTATAAACGTACAACAGGGTTTTCCGACGATTGGATTTGGCATTGGGTCGGGATGCACTTGATTAAAGATGTCTTCCCCCCCCCCCAAAAAAAAAGACCGTTGTGTCCGCACTATACAGGTGCACATACGCCTCCACGAAGACTCTCGAGACTCTATAGTCAACTCAGTATACGACGTATAATATATATGTATGAGGGCGATAGAATGGGCTGGGCGACGGGGAGAGACATATGGGGTAGGACGAGTGGGTAATTCCGGTCATAACGCGAGTGGTAACTTTCTTCGGTTCGTCCGCCGTACACGGGTTTTCAATTAGCGCGTATAAAACTTTTGCCAACTCTTTATGGGATTTTTTCTTTTTGTCTTATTTTAAAGCTGTTGACGGTACAATTCAATATGTAGGTTACGAAAATAACGGTTTTTGGACGTCTTGCGAGCCGTTTGCAATATTAGAGGGCGTCGAAATAAAAAATTCCATTACAAGTTATGAAATAATATTACGGATAATCTGCCGTAAGTCGCTTTTCGACCGATAATAATACCGTAAATCGTAATGCGAATGAAATGTTTGTCAACGATGATGGTATTCCAGATGACGATGACTATCATAATATTACATAGAGGTACATTTTTATTACACAGGGCTTCGACTACACACTCGAAACGTGCATTCACGTATCTCCCTATGACTAAAACGCATCATCAATACTCATAATGTAGAGTGTCCGGTCGAGGAATATTTTATTTATTCATAAAATCATTCGGTTCCCGATATATTTGGAAATTATTAATAAAAGTCCCGGGCGTATAACATCATATACACATATATTGTAATATACACAAAAATATGCGCTGAATCTAGGTCAATTGTCACCCGACCATTTACCGACCGATAGTTTTTAGGGATAGCTGACAATACTCCCCCCTGTATGCGGACAATTTTCACACATAATTTATTACGATGAGCATGTGGCTTTATATGTTTAACTTTTTATTTTTAATTCCAGTAAGATCATTTTAAATGGATTTTTTTTTAATTTTTCAAGCCTCATAGGTATACAAATTAACAGTTTATGCATTTTTTATATTGAAAACCTATTTAAACGTCATAATAATATAATATTATGTTTACATTGAACTTTATGAACAACTTTTTCAGTTTATACATTTGAAAAATACATATGAGAAAATAATTATTCGTTGTAAAAAACGAAAACGTATATAATATTTTTACATTTAAAGTCAAATTTTGATAAGTGAGTGTTCAATTTGGTTAAAGGTTGTTAAGGGAGTCTAAATAAGAATAGAAATTTAGAAATCCGGACTTATTTTCAAAATCCACATATAGCAAAATTAGATCGATCCATATTCAGTGTCTACGTTAGAAAACAGCACGTTTAAAATCCCTTAACAAGTGCGTTATTTAAATTTAAAATGTCCAGCCACTGGGTGGTAATTGACCAAATATCACACGCGCTATCATAATGGTCCTAACATATTTTACATTGCCGAAAAGATCACACACGCAATTTGCCAAGGCTGTTTGTGTGTATACTGTAACTGTAGATACATTACTTTATATAGTTGAAATGTTGAATTGCATAATTTTTAATTTTTCTATGATATATTTTACATAAGTAGGTACCTAGTACGCACTACGCACTACGCACTACGCACAAATAAACCTCAACACGTGAGTTGCATAGGTGACCATAATTACGTCTGACTATAGGTCTTGCTGCACTGCTACAGCTACAGGTAATCGTATTTTATTTAAAATAATAAAAATAATAACGTTTTCTCCATTATATTAACACAGCTAATGCATGTGACAGCTGTCACTATAATATATTAAATATGACATAGAAATTATGATATTGTTTATTATTAATAATTATATGACATGCCACACTGGGCCGGAGTCGTCGTCAAGCACGTTACAATAATAATATATTATGACCGCTAAACAGCTAATCATAATTATACGTAAATACAAACACGTGAACTCAATTTGTAATAACAAACTATCACATTAATATAATGTGCAAAAACACTGACTTCTTAAAACCGGTCACCGATTTTAATGGTTATTATATTGGTGTTAATTTGCACTCCATGATATGAAAAAAAATATGTCTGACGGCTACTATAATATTGGTATATGGAATTGTTATGTATAACAATTCTATTCAATCAAAAGTTAATAAAATGGGATCAAAAAAAAAAAAAATAACTGACGAAAAAAATAAAATCTTAATAAAAGTCATAACAATACCTAAAGAGTGTTTGATTATTTACATGATCTAAATGTATATTTGAATAAATATTCTGTAAATTATTGTTCAAAAATATTAATTGTGTGCAGAGTCGCGAAATCTTTGAACTGAAATCAAGTAATATATTTTTTTATTAACAATACAATATATTATATAATATTATAAAAGGTGTTCTTTTAACAATTAACTTAATTATGTTTAAAAGTATAAAAGTTTTTTACAAATATTTTTTTTAATATAATTAACTTGAAGTCATTAAAAACCATTTTTTTTTTAAAAATATAATCTATTTTTATGTTTTTTTTTGACGGCAGGATACATTTAAACTTCATATTTGAAATCAGAGTGTTTTTCTGAGAATCCAAATATACAGGTACCTACATAAAAATCGAATTTTGAATAAGTATAATAAATTCATTAACTATAGTTAATCAGCGATAAGTAATAGTACTTAAATTTTAGATAGGTAACCGGAGTTGAGGTTTAGTGCACAGGGGTACCACGTAACATGTTGGTCCACAATAACCTTACTTATCTAAAATTCTAATATTGAATATATTTTATGATCCATCGTATGAAATTTCATTTTTATACATTGAAATTCTCAGAAAAACATGTTGTTCCTGAATATGAAAATAAAAATGCTGTTTGCAATAATAATGCAATTCATTAAATAAATAAAAACTTGAAAATATAATTACTAAAAAATTAAATCATCTTTAAATGATTTTTAATTACATCAAATTAGGTATCTACAAAAATATTTCCCAAACCGTTAATATAGTTAATACTTTCAAGAAAATGAATTACGTCTTTATAAAAATCACTCTGTATTGTTATACCATATATTATATACGGTTGTTCATAAATGTTTTGTAATAATTACTTTATTTTGAACATTAATTTTCAACCTAACCTATAAAATGAGTTTCTGTGCACAAGAATACAATATAGTATGAAGTACTATAAACACAAATTGTTTTGCGATCCGTTTATGAATAATGAAAATTATATTCCAAACATTAGACGAGGGTCCTAATTTGTTTACGGTCCCAAAGCTCGGAATCAAACGTAATAGTAGTGGGTGGGGTCCCCAAACTATAAGGACGTAGGCATTCTATATGGATATAGTGTGATGGGCTATAATAACAATATTAAATAGGTATAGGTATACACGCAAAATGGTACACTGCACGCGTATTAGGTGACACTGCTGACGGCCCATATCGATTTCCATAATATAGAGACTTTATAGGTTTATACACTGCACGCACAGAGCAATTATTATTTACCCCCCCTCCCCCCACTCAACGTTCGACGACATCGTTCGAGTCGAGTTCAAATACATTAATTCTAATTGCACTTTGTTTATAATTATGTATATAGATGTCTGAATAACAAAATCGTATCGTATAACGAAATGCGAGGCGCGGCGTCAGTTATAGCGGTATGGCTCGCGTATTACGCACGACACAAACGGAACGGTGTACAGCGATAGTGAAACGCGATACAGTAAAAATACTTGGTCTGCAGTACAGGCGGCACTACATTAGTATAATATTATACAGTAGTATAACTTCCCGCGATTAACAGATAGAGAAGGTTGGTTAGTGTTTTTTTGTTTTTTCGTGAACGTGCAAGAACCCGCAAATGCGTATTCATTTTTTTTTTGTTTTTTGATTTGGGAGAATATCAATGGCAAGACATGAAATCATGTGATTGCGTTTTTGGTATGATTTTTTGGTAATTAAAACTAATTATACATCTAAATGTGTCATTGATGATCGCCTCGAAGAAGTGAATACTGTTCGTGATCTCGGGGTTTTATTTCAATCAAGAATTTTTGTTTTCCACTCATACAACAAAGTTGCTCAAAAGCTCTAAGACGCCATTGTTTTTTAATCAGAAATACTAAGGAATTCAATAACTAGCTGTGTCTCAAAATATTGTATGTCTCACTAATTGGACGCATTTTAGAGTTATGTTCAGTTCTATGGAATTCTTCACAGATTGGTCTCATTGAATTAATTTGAACGCGTGTCCAGAGACGATTTTTACGCCTCATTGGCTATAAAAGACGGCAAAATGTTGAAGCTAACAAATAACGACCCTTCCTCGAGTACGCCTCTAACAACCACGCAGACCACTCTTATAGTTTAGAATCCCTTGCCTCCGGACCCAGGTTTATATTAGTGTATGTTTTATGTCCAAACTTGTAAGTTTCTAAGTTACTGCAATCATTAAATTTTCATACCCTTCAATACCTATCACTGTCTTGTCCTGCTTTCTCAATTTAAAATTCACCGTACTTCTTATGGTTGTAAATTATAATAACCCGATCGTATCTCCTGAGTAAAAGTTGTGTATCCTTCGAGTGTATGTTTTTCGAATTCATAACTTACATTTTTAATTAGTGTTTATAAGTACCTAATGGTCTTGTTTTATTTGTATTTGTAATTTGTTGTAGCTAACCAATATATTATCTATATCATAATAAATAGTATTATTGTTAATTGTTATTCACCACGCCATAATATATTGTATTGTTTATTGAATAATAGTATTGTAAAAACAATTATGTGCTGTACGTGACCCCTCGTAGACGTTTACGTCAATAAATTAATAAATTATTATGTATGCCCACATAAATGGACAATATAAATACATTTTTAAAATTGGGAATTAGAGCCTCACGATGTATACGAGTATATGTAGTGTATAAAAAAGCAAACGGCGGCGTTTAAGACAACACGTTCCAATTATTGTCTTAGCACGCACACAGCAACTGAGAAAAAAATTGATTTTTCAACACACGTAAATACTGCTGGCTGCTGCAGCATTGGCACTGCGCCGTATTCGCTCGAATTTGTGTGTTGTTTGAAAAAAATTCAATAAGAATTCAACTAGACATGTCAAGAACGAACTTTAATAAATGACAACTAGAGATCGATGGAGCAAAGACAAAATTGATGATTTGGTCCGGATTCACGTTACGAATACGTTGAACCTAACCTTGATATATCGACCATAATAATGGACACACTATTCTATTATTTTATCCATAAACGCCTAAGTCCTCAAGATATTGTTTGTCAAGCCGTAAACAGATAAGAACGATAATACTTTGATAGATGTGGAACTATATACTTTGGTAAAATAATTCACTTAAATATGCGACGATGGAGAAAGTATATGTATGATAGGTAATGTATGTAAGTTTAATAAAAATTGGAATTATCCATGAGTCATATTAATTAAAATTAATAAAAAAATATGAAGAAGACCATAGAAATAAATAAACAAAAATATGAAATATTATGATTTTTTATAATATGAGTGTAAAAAGTTTAAGTTTCGTCCAAGTTTCTTTTTAAAGGGGTGATTAAATGCGAAGAAAAAAATGCGCAAAAATAAAATAATATTATTTCAATGGCAGGTACAATTAAATACAACATTCAGGGAAATAATTATTACATTTTCGCAACTTTAAGTGTAGTTAGCGAGTACTTTGGAAAAAGTACAATGAAATTAATAACGTCGAATATAAAAGTTTAAGTGAGAGAAAAAGAAACGTATTTCTTGTGTATATAGCACCTATACTTCAAAGATAAATCGGCGTAATTCGTTTTCGTTACAACAATTATTATTATTATAGGTACCAACAATTATTATACTGACGAATGGCAAAAACGTTTATATTAAACATTTCAACGGTCGACTGAATGAAATAATTATAATATTCACGTAACCTGTGATATTATTACGTTGCGACTTCGATACACACGAAAAAAACATTTGATACGGTTTGAAATCATAAATCGTCGGTATCTAATATACTCTCGTCGCTTTAGAACCATCATCATGGCCGATTTAAAAAAAATTAGAATTTGCGTTTTGTATAATATATATCGAATCTACTGACTAGTGTTTTTGAGACAAGCGTGAGACCGTGTAATTAGTTTTGAGGTTAGAACGACGTTCTCGCTGTGAAATATCAAAATGTCATTGCGGCCTATCTACAGTTTAAGTATTACACTATCAAGGCCAATCTATTATGAACCTTTGGTAAAAATATCATGGGCAATATAGAGTTCAAATATTACACCATACTAATCTCGTGAATTTTTGGTAAAAAAAACTTTTCAGAAACATGCAGTACACGTTCTTAGAGTTTGTAATTGCTCAGAAGGATACAAACTTTCAAAATTCCTGGCAACAAAACACTTGTCTGTTTCTCCAGAAAAGTTGAGAAAACTGAGATTGGCCATGCGATTGTACCTATCTTAGCGACGGTGTGTAGCAATATAATATAATGTATATTGTATAACGTGCGTGAATAAATCTGCAGCGTTTTCGATTTCAGTAGGGCGGAGACGATGACTATATAATATAAGACTTATTGCATTACGCGATGATGTACCTATATTATAATGTAACATGTCTGATTACAGTGGTCGTCGTTTAATTAAACGCACTGACGTTTCATATATTCTCGAGATCAATTCGCGATCGTCAATAAATTTACCGAACGAGAAAATATTCGGTTACCTTAAGTCATATTATTATATGTGTACGGAGTAACCCGACCGATGATGTGTCGTACACGCTCTACAGCACAATCGCGGGATAATTCAAGGTTTCCCGTGCTCTTACACATCGCTGCTAGGGGAGAGACCGCGCGGTGGCTTTTATACGCAACCGACCCAGCAGCATCCGTCCGACAATAGGTACACACCATGCGCGGGGAAGGTTAAGTACGATATATATAGTATATATGCGTTTTATGGGGGCCTTCCCCAAAGACGGACGTCGTTCGCGGGCAAACTTTCCTCGGGCTAAAATATTTTATACGCACACCGCGGGTATTATTATTTTAATGCACGCATCCAGTTTGGCTTTTGTGCGTATTGTGCGGTGCTACACCAAAAGCGAATAACATCCACGCAGTTGTAGACTGCAGGCTGCGGCATAGGCAGTATTGTACGTACATACATATTATTTATATATGTGTGTAACCCTACCAAGTCCATTCACCCGGAGTACCCGACCGTGGGCCGAGGTTTTTTTTTTTTAATTGAAATCTTTGCCAAAGTAAGAGAAGCGGATAAAAAAATAAACGAGTAAATCCCGACGTAAGCGGCCGCGACTACTGACTTGCGTACCAGCTCGTTAGACATATTGTTGCCGGAATGCGTATAATAACTGCACAGAAGAAGAATATAATGCATTATATTATATTATACATTATATACGTGTATAATATGCGCAACAGCATATATATGATATACTGCTGCGCGGGTACATCCAAGTTAAACGAACGAACGAACGGCGGCATAAAATATAATTATTGTTAATGGATAAGAGAAAAAAAAACCGACCAGATTTTCCGTAGACTCTGAAACACGATATAATATATACGTTTCATGGCTGTATTCGATTTATACCGATGTTCGAGATTCTGAGAGTGGCGAGCAAGCTATTGGTTTTTTTTTTTAACGACTTTCTAATTTCTATTTTTTTTTATAAACATATATACTTTATATTTTAGTTTCTACAACACATTTTATAAGCGTTGCTACTGTAAAGTTTATCAATCCACGAACACGGAATTGAAAAACTTTCAGACATACATTTCAAAATTATAAAATAAAACTGAACAAAATGAAGATAATAATATTACAAACTGTTTTGGTTAAACTAAATTAAAAAAGAAAATATATAGGTTGACAATTTTTCTGTTCAAATTACAATAACCTTGTACTGAGTGGAATTAAAAACAATAATATATAATATTATTATGCTATTATTAGCCTATAAATTATTACTTATTTAATAATTTTTAGTAGACCAACAATTATTGGAAAATATGACGCAACAATACTCGTAGGTATAGGAACACTATATGTGGTTTATCAAAGTTTCATCGTCAATATATTTGATTAAAAAACCAAGACCTTAGTCATGATAATTTAAGTTATCTACAATCAGACATCGACTCAATAACACAATAACATTATAGTTACGACAATAACCCAATAACCCGATATCTTATCAAAATGCGTATGTAGTAAAATAATATATAATAATAGTAGATAATTTGGTTGGAAGACGATAAAGATGTTACACGGTACTGCAGTTGAAATAATATAAATACTAATAACTAATGAGTTGTAACTTTTAAGTCAAGACTGTGTTCGTGTCAGTAAAGTAGCACATTAAATCATATAATCAGAGAATAGACGTAAGAGGGTCAGTGGACGCACGCTCACTTCATACCGTTTACGGATTAAGAGTTCTATACTGATCGATTTATGCGGCCGTGCTGATGTGCAGTGGCTATACCTACAGTTTATTACTTGTTCGGATTAAAACAATCTCGACAATAGTTTCGTCGAATAATCTAAAATGTACCGAAACCGTAAAATTAGAACGACGCATTAAGTATTAATTACTATCGCACGCTACCCTGCTGCGGTTAATGAATAATGTAAGAATTTAATTTGAATAGCTCCTCGAATTTAAAGGGAAAAAAATATATTCGATTTTGCTGAAACACGGCTGCACAGTTAAAATATTAAGAAACGACAAAAGCAAGTGATTTATACGAATTATTTTATACGACCGAGGTATACAGGTGTTACAATTAGTCATTAACAGAACAACAAACATTATCCGAGCAACGTTGCTATTATTATATTGTATTATATTATTTAGGTACCTGTGTGGTTAACGAGCTTATACTTCTTCAATTCATCCGGTGGAAAATTGTGAAAAATGCGATACGTGTACAATGATTTAAAAACATTTTTGCAATTAAAAATATAAATTAGTGTGCAATTTGATCACATATATCCATATAATGATAATACGTACTATTCGGTTAATGAGTAAAAAGTATGATTTTTTATGATATTCATTTCCGAACACAATAAATGATTAGGTAGTGTACTAATAGTGTAGCATAGTTACCTACCCATTTTTATGTTATATATAATGTAGATATTATTTTTCGAATAATGATAATGTCATCGACGTAGGTAATTAACTACTAATACATTATACTGTGTTTGTTCAAGTTAAAATATTCTTATTCCACATAACAAAACATATATGTATAATACAATATCAGTATTCTATAGATAACAATATTGTTATGCTCTCAACTTTCAAGGTAGGTGTATTACATTATTATGTATTATTCATCTTATACATCTCAACGTAAAATAATGTGTTTTACAGTTGACCTAGTCCAATTAATAATTATAACCTTATTTACCTGGACGCGAGCGAGAGTGTTTTAAATAATAATTTGTTAGCAACGTTCCGGCCAGCCTTTCCACGTAAATTGTAATCATATTTTCTTCAAAACATAATTAAAACTAAGTGCTAGTTTGCATACAAATTAAAAATATTTTTTTTAAAAATCTATATAATACCCATATCCGTACTTTGATGTATATTTTATTAAAATAAAAACACGTTTGTAACGAAAATAATAACAATAATGATTATAATATACCTATACTTAATAGTTATTCAAAACAATAACAAAATATAGCATCGAAAAAAAAGCTATAGTTACGTCTAAAAACCATACTTTTTTTTTCTCCGGACAAAGAATGTCACTATATTATGGTCGTAGCGGTTTTTCGGTACACATAAGACACGCCACACTCATTTTGAGGAGCGCGACAAGTGCCTACCTAGTAAAATTTTATAGTCACCGTTGTTTTAGAGGCACAAAACGCGCGTCTGATTAATGCACGAGTGTCAGAAAAATCGTCGAACCGCACAATGCTCGGCACTATAATTTTGACGAATGGAGCTCGGTCGTCCGCCAAATATTATAATATACATATTTGATATTTTTAAACCTATATACACCGTAGTTATCGATCATTGTCCGACTCTGGGGCAGCTATACAGAGGGCCGGATGCTGTTAGTCGGAGACCGCGGGCTGTCGTGCAGCCTCGTCAGTATAAATATATATTATAATATATAAATACATATATTACACGAACACGTTCGGCGGGGCACTGGAGGCCGACTATTTTGTTCTTTGAAAAAATAAAACATATTATATTATAGGATATCGCATATTTAACGGCACACATATAGTGTTACCGTATATATTTTGACCGTAAGTTGGGAAAAAATGAGAATTCATCGTCCACGGAGTTCCGATCCAAAGTGATTTTTTCCATTGTACGGTGCATTATTATTTATTGTAACTAAATTAAGAAGATGAAGAATAACAAGAAGCAAAAAATGAAAAAACTGAGCGGGAAGTAAAGCCAGCAACGTCGTCGTTCCGACGGTATACCTACATGAATACTATATAATATTATATAGTTGCAGTTTACGGTTGGAGTGAACTCTGAGAGTGAAATTGTTAACGACGGCGAAATTATAAAAACATTTTTTTTTTAAATAATAAATACACAGAAAAGTAAATACTAGGTATTTTTTTACGACGTGATGAGTTTTTAATATTTTTTTCGCAATCATAACCGACGCCGTGACACGAAGTCTGCAGCGTTAAAGATAACGACGAATCGTACATTTTCATCCCGGAGAAGAGTCTCGTGCTGGCGCATAGTTCGATTATGTCCCCTCGAGACAAACAGCCGAGCGGGACACGAAACGATGACGACTGCGACGTTGCGTCCAATCAATCAAAATACTAAATCAATTATCAGTTTTGTTGACGTGTTTCGTCTATATAGTCGATAAAACAACAAAAAGCTAAGTATCAAATCTCCGTCGGGCCTCTGTGATGATTATTGCCGCATATACTATAATATTGTAGTCTAATTCAAATAGAATAAACCATAACTAGGAAATAATAAATCGATTGTTGTAAAATTGTGTTGCTATCAGATAAACAAATTAATAGATGAATATTAAAAATATTTAACAATTAAAATCGTTTTATAAGGTACTATGTTATTATTTATATAAAGAGAATTAGAAAAAATGCTGATTTATTAAATCTTGGATGAAGCGATAGGCGCGTAAGACAAGTCAATAATTTCCTTATTTATATTATAATATGACCGCATATGAACCGCTGAACTCGGAAAACTTTTTTTTCCAATATGACCGACTTTTATAATTGCTCCCTACCTATTTATTTTCGATTCGGTGATGATATGATTTAATTATACACCTATTATGGCTTACATATCTATGAGGGACATTTCGTGTACAATTCCACTGCATTGATTTTTATTATATTTCATCAAAGTAAATTAAATTAAAGTAAAGTGGAATTTCAAATACTAAATCTGTTTAACTAATTTATTAGAGAAACTTTTCAAAACAAACCTCTTTAAATATAAACTTTTAGACTTTTTCAACTCATTTAAAAATAATAATAATAATACTTACTAAACCAAAAAGGCAGGCGAGTGGTTTATCTAATTATAAATCAAGGTTATCAATACAATATTTTTATATTATTAACTTGTTTAACATAACATACCTACATATTTTATGCATAATCGATAATTAATGTACAGACCACATAAACTTGTACTTTTATGATGAAATCAAATAAATTAAATCATTATAATGTATAGATTAAATATGCATTAATATTATGAATATATAATATTAATATTATTGATAAATTTAGATTAAAATTAGATACAAACATTTTTTATATACCTATATAATTAGTTTTGCCATCGACTTACCTATAACTAGTCATATCCAAAATATTATTAAATATAAAAGTACTCACAAAGTTATTCGTATTTACCATATTATATAGGTATTAGCATACGCAGAGCAAGTGGGTAGGTTATTTATTTTAATATTAACTCATTTGAATAGATCAACGGGAAGTCTTATTAACAACTTAACAAAACTATGCCATATCGTAACGAAGTCACATTTAGATGTTTAAGGACGTTGTAAACAATAATGATAAGCGACGAACGAATGCGGAGAAAATCAAATGGTAGCCTTCCATACGGACAACATTCCCTCAACGATGTATGACGCTGTTTAATATACGCCAACAAGTATACAATCGTCATCGGACCACCCGCTGGGCGTAAAACAACGATGTGGCTAAAATAATAATATTATATTATCGACCATTACACGGTTATAGATATTAGGCCATTGCACGGCCGTTCTGCAGTAAATGCTTACGCGGTGGCTGTAATCGATGCGCGTTTTAGAAATCGTTTCATTTATTTCGATTTACAGGATATTTTACATAATAATATAATATTATATAATAGGCATAATATCATAACACCGCGCGCAACTGCCTGGAATCCGAATAATAATAATAGGAATTCCGAATTATATATCGTCGTGGGACGTGGGGGAGAAAGAAGAGGAGCGGCGTTCAAAAGAAAAAAAAATAAGAAGATGGGGAAGAAAAAGAAGAATATATGCGTAATATATATAAACCGAGAGCGAATCAAATATTCACCAAAATCGATAAATTACCAAGTAACGCGAACACGACGTCTCATTGGTATTCA
This sequence comes from Nasonovia ribisnigri, assembly GCA_027563435.1. Taxonomy (NCBI): domain Eukaryota; kingdom Metazoa; phylum Arthropoda; class Insecta; order Hemiptera; family Aphididae; genus Nasonovia; species Nasonovia ribisnigri. The sequence goes on from JANEHU010000791.1 coordinate 29,731, forward strand.
GCAGGTGTTGTTCAGTCACTACATGGACGGGGCGCGTTTGTCGAGTACGATAGAGCGACGTACATTTATATATATATACATATAAACACACATAATACTATATAATGACGTGTGTAGAACAATAGGACCGCAAAACGGCGGTGGAGGGGGCATACAAGACAATAATAATGCATTAATTCGTTTGTGGGTTTAGGTTTGTTTTTTTCGAATAAGCCACCCAAGTTTTTTGGGCCGAAGATATTCTCATCTATCGAAACAAAAAAAAAATATTAAACCTCGAGGGTTCGTTTTAAACACGCGCATTGCTTTTGAAAATTAAATGCTAGTGGGCGAGCGCGGTCCCTCCAATTCGTATATATTATTATACACAACGGTAAGAGATAATGAAATTATTAAATCCATTTCTGTGCTGCTTTGCCTGTGAGGTTGTATTATTATACGGCAGGACCAGAGAACTTCGGAGAAAGTTTGATTGCACTATGCTGATTTTGGGTAAACTGCAAAATACGGTACCTACCTACCTACCTCATTTTTTAAAACAATACCCTCGTAGAACTTACTATAGTGCCTTTGGTGTACTATTATTTTATAATAAGTTATTCCGATTATTGCAAACATAATGATATATTTCCTTAAAAAGCAGCACTATAATGATTCGCAGGATAATAAATGTGCGCTTTCAGAAATAAACAATAATGAAATATACTGAATATAATTTAAGTGGGTAGGTATATAAAAGTGTCTATTATTATAATATCTAAAACTGTCAGTATGATTACGACATTACTTAAATTTATTGAAACATATTATGTTATATTATTATGCAGAGGTAATTTATGCACAGGTTTCGACGTTTCGTTAACTTGCTGTTTCAATTATATTGCATAATGTAATAACAAAATAAAAATTACATAAAAAATAATAAATCCATTCTTATCGGCGGTAGACTAGAAAGAGAATACTGTTTATATTTTCGAGTAGTTTTATGATTGGAAAAGGTCTATGTATGATATTTTATTGTATTAATTCGAAAAATAAGTTAATGTGTTCATCGCCAACCGTATAATATAACATACCATATACAATGTATACATTATATTATATTGTTTGTGTAATATTTTGTTTTAACAGCTATTAAAGCAATTAGGAATTAAAATCGTTAAAATGAGCGCGAGATTACTTAAAGCAAACAAAATGTGTGAGTTGACGACAGTGAACAACCCTTATAGTATTTTACATTATATTGCCATCATTTTATTGCTATACGGTTAATGACGCGTTCAATTGGCTTTTAGTATTTATCCTGTTCAATGTTTGTGACCGTCAGGCAATACATTTGGTTATAGAGCTTAATAACAAACGACCAACGATTTATGACTCGAGATTTTTCATTAATAGCTTTCACGGATAAGCAAAAACGGACATCAAATTACTTTACGGTCTTCGAATTGTTTTGGCGAGGGCACATCATACGATTTACAACCATACATAAAATAACCCTCTTATTCACTCCTCGACACAAACGGTTTACCACCATCATATATTTGTATATACAAATTTATTATTATTGGTTTAATCTAGTAAAGTAGATAATGTTTATTTCGCACGTATAAAAAGCTCACTTGTGACAAATTATTGAATTTGAATTCTCGACCGTCGGGAAACTCTTCACCATCCTGAAACTGCTTGTCTTCAGCACGGATCAGGTTGCCATCTTGATCTTCGTCCTCGGTCCCGCTGACCACGGGGCCCTGAGATCTTGCCAGGCCGTCGATATAAGATTCGAGAAATGCATCACCTCTGCAAAAGAAGAAAAAAAAATCAAGATTAATTAAACAATTTGAAGAATTAAAATAGAAATAATGTGTGATTGTACCTGTAATATATGACGTATGGTTATGCTATAAATGTGTAAATTTAAAATAGAAAGAGTTATGTGTCTATATTATAATTTATTTATTTCAAAATTGTGGTTCAACTTCCTTTCACTACATTGGAAATGAAAATGAATATTTTATATTGATATACCTACGTGTTATACATTTTCACCTTGGAGAATATAGACTATTTATAGTTTTACATAATAAATTGAACATAAATCTTTCAAGTCATAACTCATTCCTATACATATTGATTTAAATTAATTGTTTGTATAATAAATATAAAAACTATAAAAACAACAATATAGTGACACAGTAATCTAATTTTAACAAAGTTCTTGTTATTATTTCACTAACAAAATATAATATAATAAAGTTTTGACAAGTTTGCCCAATTTCGGCATAGGGCAATATTATTCCCCTAAAATATAAAAATACCAAACACAGACACATATAATTTATAGATTATTATTATATCCCAAGGGAGGGGACTTGTATCTGGATATAATTGCTCAAATAACCATTCAGATTTTATCGTTTTACATAGGCCAGGCGTCATCATTATTAGACGCCTGACTTTTATGGTTGGTTATCTCATAGCTTTAAAATCAGAACTTATATAAAATATGATTTTTTTTTTTATTAAATCCCTGTTTTTAAACAAAAAGAGATTGTGTATGTGGTTGCTTTGATCTTTAAACTAAGACAATTTAATGAATTTTTATAATATATTATATAATAAATAAGAGCAACTCATAAAGGAGCAAGACACAATTAATAACGTTGCAGTGTGCTGTTTTGATAAGCCGGGATTAAGCAACCTCGACCGCCCTTTTTGGCGGGGGTTTATTACCAGACAACCCTTTCAACCGAAGGCACAATTAGCGTGTGCGTGTGTGCGTAACTGTGTGTATGACAACGGACGAAATGGTAACCCGAATAGAAACAACGTTCTTTGTTTATCGCCGCTCACAAGTCACTTCGGGTCTCCTACGTTTTGTAATAATGGCACTTGAGCGACAACACGAGTGGGAAGGGTGGGACGCCACATCAAACCAAACAACTTTTCAATTATCTATATTTACGCAGAATGAAAAACTCTGCGGACCAAAAGAAAACAGTGTTTACGTATTTATTATTAACCGAGTTAAGTGATGTGTGTGAGAAAAAAAGTGTCTCTCATAGGTACCTGCAGTGGTTATAAAATATATTTAGCTCGAATAAAGTAGGAAATATATTTTGAATATTTCGGGCCTACCCGAAGGCTAATGGGGCTTATATACGTAAGATAAACGACTGGATTCGCATTATGGAATGGATTAAAGCCCTTTAAAAAGCTTCTTATCGACCGATATGGGCGTTCGGTGGCTTTCAAAGAGGGTAGAGAATGATATTTAGCCAACAATGGTGATTTAGACTTCAGATGTTAGCAAAGACAAAATAATCGGATTACACGTTACACAGATGCTTTTAGGACGGAATAAACCGACGTACTCTTCAGAAGGTAATTATTTATTAACTCACAAAAGATGATAACAAATAAAATATTTTCAATTTTAATAGTAATTTTCATTATAAAAAACATACAAGACAATTTATCTATTCGTCCTTTATTTCTGTAATGTATCTAAGTTCATTTATTAGTTGCGGTATGGTATACCTATACTATTATTTAAGTTTAATATAATTACCAATTAAAAACAATTAAAAAATAATTCATAATAGTATTCCAGTTTTACAGTTAACAGCGCTTCAGTGGTTGATTTTCACTTATTATTATTGTTAATGCAACACCGATGTATATATAGTGTTATTATTATGTTTAATCGATCTTTATTTCACTTCGATGACTTGGCCATTAATGTTATACTCAATTTTTATTGTTATTACTTACGCACGTTCGATAGTAATAATAAAAACAAAAAATATATCATTTGGATTCATAATTAAAATTTCCAATATTGTATACTTTACAGAGCAAATTAAAATCTATAGTAAATTAAGAAAACACAAAGAATCAATAGGTTCAAGTATGTAACTATCGTAATATTTCATCGGAACTCAAAATGTATATTCTAATTTTGTTTCGATCAATTCTATTTAGGTATGTGCCAACAACTTAAATTATAATAATTGTGTATAGGACAATTTTCACCATAAACAATGGTCTGTAATTTAGATGTAATATTCGAAAACGGGGTTCAATTATTTATGTTACAAATTCAAAGTGGTATTTCAGATATATGTTCAACGCTCTACGCCTCTACTGCAGTATTCACAGTTTATGTACAATAGTCAATAAATCATATGTTCCAAATAGTGTAATCATATTAATATATTATCCTAAAATCAACTATTTTCGATTTAATGAATAATGTAATAGTATTTTAAACGCCTAGAAATGAATAGACATAATACCAAAATGATCGGATAAAGGGCGACGGTTAAAATAATAATCATAAATATATACATAAACCAGTACACCTACGGTGTGAAAAGCATCACCACGTATAATTGACGGGAATGCTATTTTCATGGAGGGCGTCAGTAGGTATATTAACATTATCATCATTCCAACAGCACCCGATGCATTAAACCTGGTTCAGAGAGATATCAATTAATTTTATCCCGGAAGGCAAATAATTAGTTTTGTAACCCCTCTCTGAACTGTCCGTTTTAAAGGGAAATTCATTGACAGGAATTTATAATAGCTATAGGGTTATAAGAAAAAAAATTAAATATTGATTATAATTGAGTTAGACATTGATTAAATCATACACATTTTTTGACACAATATTGTTTCAAATGATGTTTTTGCCATAGTCATAGTTTTGTTTCAAATTTTAGAGTAAACGTTGTGTATAATATAAATCATAAATACATATATGTATATGAATACAGACATAGATGATACATACATTTATATACAATTTTGTTTATTTATATAGGTCCATTTCTTAAAAAAATTTAATTTTGCAATAGGACATTATTTAAGGGTAATTTATACATGATATTTATTATACGAAACATTTATTTTCATTATGACAGCTGACAGAGTTATCATTTGTTTTTTAATAAAAGAAATAAATACGTCTGAAAACAAATAAAAGTGTTAATTGCCTACTTCTCCCGAGAGGATTTTCATTGTTTTTTTTTTAAAAAATAAACGTGTCTAAAGTTTTAAACTGTTATTACTTTTTAAATTCAACAGAGGTAAAGATGAAATCCCTGCGGGGCATGTTTCCATGTCAAATCCAATAATCCGGGCCACTGAATTTGCCAAGGAATACTCTTTAAAAAACATGTATACCCGAGAAAAGGGTATACGTTATATTTTTACAGTGTGTTCTACCGAACGGAAGCCAATTTATTGGTCGTTGCTTGCCCAGTATTATGAAGTCATAAGGTAATAAAGGATTATTATATATCTGATAAAAGGACAGCCGGGTGGCCCCATTGTCGGTTCCCTTGCAGTTTTAATACTAGAATGTCACAGACAGACGCGTGGTCGCCATGGAAACTGTCTGCGAATCCCTACTACCCTAGTATGTGTTTTAGTTTATACACACTGTATGTACACGGACAAAAAAAAATTACACTTCTTGCAATCACCCTTTGTACCGAATGAGTCATTTCAGTTACACCACGAGTTCGTAACACCCTTTTAGAATCTCTCCAATTTGAATACGATGATTTCTATATGCTTTCAGAAAACCTTATGATTGCATAACATATATTTTTCAACGTTAAGTATATACCATATAAATTAATTTTATTCATTTCATTCGTTCATTCTTTTGAGGTAAAACATCGGGTAAGACCATCAAAGGAGAGATGTTATATCTAATTATACCAACAAAAATAAATAAGCTACTTGAACTAAGTAGGATTTCGTGTAATAATAAATATTTTCGGTATAAAAGCTTTTGGTAGAAAACCTGATAATAAGACTTCCGATATTAAGCTCTAAAAAACCCTAAAAACCATTTTAAAAAACAAATTATTTGACGTACCTATTATTTTGTTTTATTTTTTTGAATAATATATAATACTATAACAGCTATCTAATATAAATTACTATTAGGTTACAGTTGTAACTTAAAAGTTCTTAATTATAAAATATTCACGTAAATTACGCGTGAAAATTAAAAAATTATAAAAAATACATTAGTACCTAAAAAGTATTATATACTACATAATAGTAAACATCTGGTAAATAAAAATATTAAAAACAGCTAAAAATCAAAATACTAGTTTTTGTATCTACTATCTGTAATATGAACCAAATTCACAAATGATAAAACTTAGGTACATTAGAAAAATTAGATCAACAGAAAAAAAATCAAATGCACATAAAAACACTTCTAATCTCATAATAATTAATGTATAGGTACATAAACACAAAATAATATAATGTAAGGTATAATATCAACTAAACTAATCATGGAATGAGCATAATTTAAGTTGCTCAATAATACATTATTAATGACTATGTTCAATTAATAAATATTCAATGGAAAAACAAAATTTTAATTTTTAAAGTGACAAAATAAATGTAAATACAAAAAAAAAATGATTTTGAACAGATTGTCAGTTACTAACCATAAATAGTTAAGATTTGATTCAAAATATATCATGAATACTCAACTTTGTTAGCGAATCTATTATAATATAATGGCACTTTGATGATTCTCATCTATAACATGTTTTCCAAAAAAATACGTAAAGTCACAACATTTTAAATCTTCTAAGAACCTTAATCTAAATCAATTCCAACAGTTATTAACTAGAGTATATGTAGAACTGAGCAGAATCAAATCTAACTTCATAGATGTAAGAATAATCCGTCAATATAATGTACGGGCACACATTCATTATTTTGAAATTTTAAAATAATATGATGATTGATGAATGAGTAGAACAAAAAAAATATGGTGTTTTGATTATAAAATATAACTGTTACAAATGTATAATTTTATATTGACCAAAATTAATACAATATTACAATGTGTGGGTCAACGTCTTGTAATCATTTTCATCCTTCACAAAATTAATTCACGGTCAGCCAAACAAATAATAAAACAAGTTTTACATTGCAGAGTGCATAGATTATATATTACGCAAAAACAGGTTGTCGATCTATAAATTTGACCAATATAACAATAATATTATAACATGTAAGATAGGAATACAAGTGTGTTCTAGCGGCGTTCCACGTGAGTACCTATGTATTATTATAATATATCGGTTGGTTGCTACACAAATTTACCTCAGCCCCTGGGATCGGGTGACATTTTGTGTAACCCTCGTGTACATTCATACCCTACTACACAATTGACGTCCGAGACCTTTGCGGCTTACTGTGTATTTTATTTTATTTATTATTATTTTCTTTTTTCTTTTTGACGACCAACTGGGCCAAACACGAGCAGGTCTGGACATGTATTATGCATGTCGAGGAAGCCGAGAGCACGCGGTCTAATCAACCGGAGAGGAAATTCATGAAATATTCACAGACCCAAAGGGAGCATCTAGACGCAAATACGAGAAAACGCATCAAGACATTCGCGTTAGCCCATTAAAACATACTCTCACAGAAATATATTTATAAGAAACTGATCGGAAAAAAACAAATTTTCATCGTTTAGCCATTAACCAAAATTAATTCTGAACCTAAAAATATCAAAACCAAATTAAGTTTTAATCAAAGACGGCAAGATTTGGCAATAGTACGTGAATAATAAGGACAATTATCATACTTCGCAGTTCACACAAAACAGTTGTTAATATAATGTGAATGTATTTATTTTATTTATCTCATAATAATCCTAAGCTATTACTTTTAAAATTGTTTTTCACATTCATTAAAAATAAAACAAACTTTATGATTCAGGTAAACGTTATATTACATTTCATTACCTAGTTGATTTCATTGAAAAGTTTGGTTTATATTTTCCTTTATAACGCTATGTATGTATAATGTATATATATGTATAATTTAGTAGTAACTTATAAACTTTTCTAAAATTCTTCTAAATGTTTATTATCATAACAATTGTTTTAAAATACATAATAAACAATACACAAATACAGATATTTATATTTAATTAGAATTACACGCAGTGTATTATTATAATCTACCTACCCATAATTATAAATTATTTCCTCAATGAAAGTAAAATAATCATGTTATATTATTATATGATAACAATATTTAACTATAAATTATATTTTTCGTTTACTGATAACTTTACATTTCCTTATTTGACCAAATCGCAATTATTTTTTTTATTAATCCTGATTAATAATGTACTTTTAATTGTAAAACATTAGAAATATTAGATTTTATATAAATTAATAATAATAATAAATCTTATGATTTATAAAAGAAAAATATTTTGGGTCGATTTAAGAGAATAATTTAAATCAACGGACCTTCTTTTATAGATTAAACTAAAAATTCGGCAGAGAACTAAGAAACCTCAGTCTAAAGAGCTGTGTACAGTGAACAAACAAATTTGACTTTATAAGTGTCTTACAAGCGGGTTTTAATGGACAGGCGGACATCCTTTCAAAGACGAGCGGGAATCGGATTTAATTAAGCATAACGGTATGTGGGACAGTTCGTTTCGTGATAAAACTTTTTCCCGAAAAGGGGAGGATATAATTTCGATCGTTAGTGCACCATTGTTTCAGCATGCTTTTAACGATAACCGATTTGTCGGTCCCTTGTTTTTTTTTGGTTCAAATCTCGGCTGAAGTGTTTCAGCTTCAAATCTACATCGAAAGGACTAAACATTTGTGTGATCATCAAAAGAGGGAGAGCAAAAAAGAAAATATAATATTTTTTCTTCAAAGAATATAAAAATGCCCTTTATGTTGGCGTATAAATGAAAGGACAGAGAATCTGGTAATCAGATTAATCGACTGAAACGAACGGAAACTTTTGCGTGAACAATGCAGAGTTTAACAACAAAAAATATATTATATTGTATGTTGATAAGGTGACGGTCTGTCAATTCAGACTTAAAATCCAATTATGTGAAAGTTTTAAATCTATTAACAATTTCCAATATTAGGTAGGTATCCAGGTAGGTATGTTAAATTATGCTGTGAATAACTCTCCTGAAGAATTATCAATGAAGTTTGTAACTGCAATGTTTTGATAGTTATTTGCTTTAAAATACCAGATTTTTTATAAATCAGTATAAAGTTATTTTAATCATTTTGTCATCAATTTAAAAGTATTCAGTGATGGTTATTATTACTATCGGTGTATCATTCAATTTCAAGGTTATACTCGTGTATATATATATATGTGTGTGTGTATTGTTTAATATAGACTATAGATAAAATGTATGTACAGATATAACTATATATTTGAAGCAATTTAAATTTATTTTAATGTATATTATAGCAAATTGTTTTTGTTCGGTTATCTTATAAAATACTTTTATTAAACACAAGATAAATTTAACGGTAATTAAAGTTTAATAAAAGTTTTCAAGACGTTCTATATTCGAAAAAACTTTTCCTTTTTAATAAAGAACAATTTTTCGATAAACTTTTTCTTATAAATAAAGAGCAATTTTTCAATAAACTTTCCAGAAAATTGTACAAGTTGTATCTATACTTATATTAAATATTATGACAGAGTTCCACGGAGATTAAAAGTATTTTAAACATGACGAATTGGGAAAACTTCATACCGTAGAGCTAAGTAAAATGTTTGGAAATCAAGATTAAAAGTGGAAAATGTAATTAATAAATTGTAATATATACAACCAACTTAAAACTAAAATATATCTAGCTTTTCGGATTCTATAATTATGTTATTATTTCTATTATTCTATCATTATGTTGTATTTTTTTTAAATGTTCAGCTACTCAATGAAAATATAATATATATTATATGAAAAAAAATGTCATAATATTCTACACAAACCGCAACATATAATATGATCACTACAAACTATGTATATTTGTTATGTTTTTATGTATATTTTTAATGGGTGTTGTGACTTGTGGAATATGAAAGTGTATATTTTTTTTTAGAAATTATTAAACATTCTCTAGGCGCACTAATAATAAAACGTTACATTTTAAAATATACCTGATAGCAACCGTAGTGGAGAACATTATACATTTATACCAACAGTTACATACTATACCAAACATAACACCAAATAGTACGTCTTCAAAACTTATAAATGGGTGTGATTGAACAAACCTAGGTCTCAATTACCAGTCAATTTTTTTTTAAACCCTCAATATAAACATACAAGTTTTTTTCATATATATTATATTTCAATCGATTAAATACGTTTTTTTTTTTTTGAAAAATACAAAACAACTTTTCCTCACCTAAAGAACAATCTTTTCTTGCCGATTTCTGCATATCGACGGCTGCAGTTTAACGGCTTAAGCGAAGTCGGCGACACGGACCGGCGATTGAGTTTCACAAAACTCAAACTGTGATTCAGAGATGTCAATAGACCACGGTCGGACGTCGGCGACAGAAACGTGGATGCGCCGTTGCACAGGTGTTCGATGCTAGGCGACGGCATACCGATGGTCTACAGAGCAAGCTGGAAAACCACGGCGTTTAAAAACAGTTTGATCAAGAGTCCGAAATTATTGTAATGGAGACATAACACAAGAATGGAATTAAAATAATGACGAAAAAACGACCACGACAACACTGACCGGGCACAGGACAAATCGATTGTTTCTTATTATTTTTTTTTTTTTTTGTTACTGTTTTTACCATCATTGGATCCGGTGAACCGTGAATCCTGCGTAGAAAAAGGATACGGGCAAATAATTCCGAAAGACGTGACACACGAAGCGAACGGCTGAAATACCACATTAGGGTCAAGGAATGCTAAATCGAGTAGTCGCCGTCGGCGGGCATTATTGCAGCACACACATAATATTATGTTATAAACACGTGAGCGTCTATTTAAGTGTACACCATGTGTGGGTTAAGTTAATTATGGCTTGTACAACAAACGATACAGATGACTTTTTTTGGAAGTAATGGAAAAACCAATGTTTAATGAGTGAATTTTTATTTAGTGGTCAATGTGTCGCGGCGACGATGTGGTAAGTATTTGAGGAAATTTCGGAAACGAATTTTAATAAATTTATTTACCATAAATACTATAATCTTAAATCCTAATCACAACGGACACATACAGAAAAATGACGTAAACACTCTCACAGCAACACACAACGCGAGAAATACGAGAGTGCGAGGAGCACCACCGTCGGCCACAGACGTACGAGCGCGACTGACGCGCGTCGAACGGACCGACGGCGGAGTCGCCGTCGTCGTGCGAGAAAAATCAGCGAGAACGGCAGCAGCGCCGCCTCTCTTCCGCCTACAACCCTTTTTTTTTTTGCCTACGCTCTAAAGTGCACCGAATCAATCGTTCCGCTGAACGGCGATAACCAGTGCATTTCGTCTGACCTTTTTCATCCTTTACACCGAACTCTTTATCGAACAAACTTATGCATAGTAGCAGAGAGCTATAATATTATTATAGGTACCACTGTACCAGAGTCTGTAAGAACGTCACGCTGTATGTAAATTATATATTATGGCGAATTGTATATATGCCGTCGATTAGTGCCACGCATAATATACGTAGAAGTATATGTTTCGCTTAAACTGTAGCGCCTCCACCGATACCGCCGATATTATTTTATAATATCAATTTTACTATAATATTATTATTATACTCTCTTTTAAGAGTCCTCGATGAACCGGGTAAACGAATCGGGTAATTGCCTTGTTATCGTCCAAACGACTGCGTTACAGTAATGACATTGATATATTATAATATATAAATTAAAAACCCCGGTGGCTTATTTTTATGTGAATATATTATATTATTCAGCATATTATTACATTTTATTATTATCGCATAAATAGGTACATAGAAAGACACCGCATCGTTGCGTTTTAAAGTAATGTTTTTAAACTTGATATAAATGCCACTTTACAAGATTATTGTACACGCACACGAACTAATTCATTAATTTATCAAGCTGGAATTCAGTCAAGTTGAGTAAAATCTCAACTATGCTACAACAAAATTAGTTTCGGTGCTTTAACATTTACCACAAATAATTTATATTTATTAAAATCCGATGATAAATAAATTATTATTGGTATATTATATAATACATATAAAATATGGATCAGAAATACAGCTCATCACTAAATCATGCATTATATATTATATTGATAAAATATTTATAATGAACACTATTAACTTAGTTTTAATGATATTTGGTTAGATAAAGTATCTCAAAGTATGGGCGGATCTTATATGGTACCTATAGCAATGATATAAAAACCACTTTCCGAAAAACTTTGGTAATGGGAGGGAAATAATACGAATAAATCATGACGTTATTGGTTTTTTTTATGAACAAATAATTATCGTAATATAGTTTATAGTATTTGAACACGAATCTCGTAACATAGTAGTTATAACTATTTTAAACATGGCGGGGTTAATGTCATATTTCGTGAGCAAGTTGAGGCCTTGTGGAGTCATTAAGAATCCCTCAGTTCGAATTTTATCATATTGTAGGGGATTTTTCGATAATTTCTAAGGGTTAGTTCTAAATTGACTTTTATTGCCAAAGAGATCGGTACGGAACGCTAGGGCAGACACGTCCCACGTGGGATTTAACAAAATCGTGCAAATAGAACATATCAGTCGGACAGTAGGAAACGAATCAACAAAGTAACTTTGGTTCCGGTTCCATATGATTGTAACGATTTTTCACTATACGAAATTAGTTTAACGAACCAAAAGGTTTTCAAATAAATGTACAAAAATATTAAACACACATTTATTGCATGTTTCGAGTAAAATAAGAAAACAACATTTATTTACCTACTTGTATTTATTTCGATATTAGATAAATCATTAAATAAGCACATGTTATGTTTAATTAATAAATTATGAAATCCAATGAAGAGCTAATTATTCAAGTACTACCATTAATAATACTATATCGATATTTTACATTATAATTAGTATAATATTAAATCACTTATCTTCAGTTTGAACAAATTAATAATTTATCAAAGAAGTTTGATGCTACACATCAGTCTATTATTTAAATATAATGATTATTATTATTAGTTATATTTATTATTATATAATGTCTGTAATTTAATTCAACATATTAAAACTTTTTTTTTCCAAAGGTTTTTTGAGAATTTTATATCGTGCAAGAGTAAAACACTGAACAAAATTCAAAGTTTGTCAATTGGGAACAAGTTTCATCAACACATTGAAAACTTGACCGTTTTAACTTTGTGACGAAAAATACATAAAAAGGCACTTAGACAATAAAACCATCGTCATCAGGTTTTAGTCTTTTTCTCGGAGGGGACATGATATTAAGTCCCAGAACGGTCGTCTAATTAACCACAATTGGACCCACATATAGGGGACAGTGACACATTCACTTCGGTTACAATACATTATTCGATATTCGTCATGTGTCACGAATTATTTTGATAATATTATAATACCCGACGTATTGGCTCGAGACCAATTGGATGAAAACAAAACATTCGCTTACTGCAGTGCGTGTAGGTTTTGTGAAATACGAACTTCGGCGATGTTTAATTATTGTTGTTGTCGTCTGGAGTGCAACGCATACATTCCTACACGCCCGCAAGTCGATTAATCTATCGATATAATATCATTGTGTGTTTCAGGAGGTCCAACACGAAATGTCAACCGCTGGACCGACGCACAACACAAATCGTTGAATACCATCATCATCATCATCATCATCACTAATCGCGCGATTAAATTATATATTATTATATATTATGTTTTACGCCCTCCTGAAGGAATCGGTTAACGCGCGTAAAACACGACAATTACAGTATAACACCTAATTATAATAGTCTGTCGAAAATCGCACTACGAAACAATAAACGAGGACAACGCGGGTGTGTTACTATGTATGGCAATTGATTTACACCGCGGAAGCCTAGTCCATCAACGGCGCTATTAAACGTCGGTTTCGGAGCTTCTCCCCGCACGCAGCAGCTAGTGTATAGTCCGATGATTTCAGTGAACATACACCCTTGACGCATCAGTGATGACGGTGAAGGGGTGTGCCGACGACAACACGTCTTTATGGTCGTATTATTATATCGTCGTCGTCGCACCATCTAAATCGACTGTGGTCACGCAGACGGCAGCTATTGATAAACATTTCCGGACGACGACTTGGGGGAAAGTATATATACCTACAGACATGTATATGCGTTATGTATGCACCGTGCTGTATATATATAGAATTTCATCAGATAAAAGTAATGCATGTCACCAGCAAAACTCGGGGTGAAGTATAACCCCGAAAACCACTGAACCATTAACAAAATGTGTGTTCATAATTTCGCATAATACATAATAATATACGCACCGCAAGTCCATATAATAACGTATTCATTATACAACTATAACGTAATACAATGAATCGCACGCGTATTCGACAATCGTACGCGTTGGTACACGATAATATTATTATTATCACGCTTATTATGTTCGTATAAATGCACGATCTTATTATGATAGTATAATTATTGTAAACTCGTACCGTTTTGTTTACAAATTTCAGATGTCGGGTCTTCGATTTCACACTCGCGATTAATCGATATCGTTATACCCATCCCCCCCGGTTAGGTTAGGTTAGGTGTAGAATATACAATAAATTGTAAGATACATAGATACCATACGGCATACATGGGCAACGACTATTCTTGTTTTCCAAACAAACACTTAAACTGTACGACGACGTCGGTCGTTGTACTTTTATATATAAACGCAATTAAAGTCAAGTGGCATTAGTCAAACGTGGGGTCTATTAAAATAACATTCACTCCCCGCGACGTTATTCTATTTCTTACCGGCCGTGTTAATACTTCGCCCATCGTCGGACTTCCACTACGCCAACAACAACAAGACGGGACGCAAAAGCCGGGGACGAAAAGCTTTTAAGGCTTTCGGGGAAAATATTTATCTGTGGGTGCACGAACGCACAGATGCACAACACAGTTCCGCCGACGCATATAATATGCCTTTATGCGTACGTACGCCGCCGTTTTGAATGCCATAATATATCAAAGGGAAACTTTATCAAAGCGAAAATAATTAGCAAAACGTCGTTTTATCTCGGAAAACGCGCGTATCGTCTTTTACCAGCGCCATCGCGAAACGGGTTGCAGCCGAAACGAACATTTTGCGATTATTCACTATATCGGACGAGCGTTTTGTCTACAACAATAACTGGTGTATATTATTATAATATGTACGTCGGCTACAACTATACAGACGGTCGAAAGCCCTCTGTTTGTCGGATTACGTTCCACATATAGTATATATAAATACGGCACTATCCCTATGATTCCCTTCTCACTCGGTCCACGGTAAATAATCTCTATACATACATACAAACAACCCGTGTACCAACACACACACGATGTGTTGAAACACGCGAGTCATTAATATTTTTTTTTCCCGCCCCCGTCACAAGCGCAGAAACCTTTCAACAATTCAACGGCATCGCTCGAGCCACAATGATCCCGAGGCCCGTGCCGAAGCTTTTAATCCGACGAAAAATGTCCGACGGCTTAAAACAGTTTTGTTCGAAATCATATCCATTTGACCGTGCGAAACACGAGCAATAAGCGACAGTGGATTAAGGCCATAATGTATGGTTTGGTATAGATATTTCATGGTATATGTGTAGTATTAACATCGAATGCCGGTAAAGTTTAAAAAAAAAAAATAATAATAATAATTGACGGCCTACGTGTTTTTCTCCCAATGTTGTACGCCTCGTTTCCGTTTAATCTATGTGTTCTATTTTTGTTTTCATTGTTTATGCAAATTAATACTATGAACGCTATTCAATTTATTATTATATAATATGTATGTATAGATTAATCAATTTGAATTCTAATTTGTTTTATTCTCTTAAATAAAGGCGAGAACGAGTTTTGACAATCGGGAAAAACATGCTGGACTGCATTAAAATATAACTTCGCTTATATATGAAAATGTTAACTATATCATAGAACCTGATGAGTTTGAATTAATAATATATCTACGACGTAGATACGTAGGTATAGATGTATAGTAGATATAAATTTAAGGAAAAAAAATAAAAAAAATAATTTCTCTATTGTTATAATTAATTGTGAATCACATATTTCATATTTTAATTTATTTCTTACCGCGATGAAACAATTACAGGTATTATCATGTATACAATAACTGTATTGTATACATTAATTAGTGTGCTGTGTCAGCTCATATTATTAATAAATGCGAAATTAATATTATGTGACTTGATTTTTCATAACATGTGGCGTAAACCTTATGAAACACATATATTATAATAGTACCTACATATATATATATATTATATATATGTTTGAAACGATTCGACAATTTAATAAAACGCGCTGATACGATATTAAAAACGTTCACTGTAATCATAAATCGTGATACACAAAGGTGTACGTTTATATTATTTTTCATACGATTTATGATTGAAAATGTTCGCTCAAACAATTTTTACAAGCCACCGTGAATCGAGACAAACAAGTTACATAAAAACCATAATAATATGTTAGTAATATGTTATAAGAGTTTACAAAGTTTTACGTTGCATCGATATAGACAGTGCGAATAAATAAGGCACATACACTGGAAACTTAACAAAAGCAGACAATATTGTGAACAAAACAGTGGTAGTGAATACGGGTGGGGGAACGTGTGTACTATGTGGTGGCAGGGAAACATACATAAAAATAAAACCCTCGCGAACAACTTTCCACGTGGAAAATTATTATTTCAGATAAAAATCTGAGCAGTATATGCTATAACCACACTCGATTTTTATAGAGGCGAACTGCTAAATAATCATTTGGCCATAATTGCTTGCCGGTCACTAGGGAAATGATTGGACGTTAAGGCAATTTTAGTCGGCGAACAACGTTCAAGAGGTTTTATTGTTCCTGTAAATCAATTTGCTACCAAAATACGTCCATAGCAAGGAAAAAGGTCGATTTTAATGTTAGTTATACAATAGAATAAACTGTCCATAAAAAAATCTATTGAATACTGTTTGATTTATTTTTCCTTCAGCATGGGACAAAAAAGTATATATGTTTAAAAACAATTTGTCAGACCCGTGATTTGATTTTCTCGTGGAAAAAAAAACTTTAATAAAAATTGAAAGAAAAGAATAATATCCGTTCTCAAGAGTGGCTGTCGAGAATAATAATACGGGAAAAGTTAAGTGTGCGTGATACGATACAAGTCACATGCGTAATCTTTGAATGACTATCGAGACCTGGCCATAGGCCAATAATACTTATTGGACTCTAAAGAAATTCCTAGAAGATCACTTTAACTCGTGTGATACAATATTTACGAAAAATTCATGAAAAAATGTTTTTAAGCAGAGTAATACCAATAACTCACAAAATTTAATGTAATATTTAGTTAAGGTCAAATAAATTGTACGGAGATTAAATATTTTCCCCCCCAAAAAAAAATGAATTATTTTAAAAAAAGATGTACTTATAGGTTTACCAAAAACAAAATAAATATTTTCACTAACATTAAAACATAATTTGTAGATTAACACTGTCTTGTCATAATCACAAAAAAAAATAGAACTAATTATATATATTGTATAGTTTGTATGAAAACGAATCAATGGTTTATAATTTATAACATATACATATAATATACAGCGACGACAGCGTAGCCTAGGTAATAACTAAATACGTAAAATATTTTTGGCATATAAAACACCAAAAACTGAATATTTATATTGTTTAAAACTTATAACAATAAAAAAATATTAATAATAACTATTACTTAAAATATTATTTCATTATTTTCACGTGCAACACACACAAAAAGCCGGGTCAAATTTGTTATTGTCCCTGCTGCTATGGATACGATATAGAGGGGATCGGAGTTTTAGTTTGCAACTGCAGTACGGCAAAAATGAAATATTCTACGCAGAATTAAAATAAAGACCGTTTACACAGCTGATCCCAGGGGAAACGCAGAATGTATATTATAAGAAACAGCGGACAATTAAAAAAAGACGACTTAAGTGGGCTCACGTGATCCCCACTCCCATAAATCCCGACCGTGAAAATGAGTCTTCGTCTTAAATCTTCTGGTCCTTTGAGAAATCTATTGTTTTATGAAAGCTCGCAAACATTAGGATCTCGTTAGTTTCCACGAAATGGTAATATTAAACTTTCGTCACCAGTTTGTTGGTTTATTATTACAACCAAAACCAGCAAATTTAATTATTTTTGACACAATGTGTCACCTTATTACGTTACAAAAAATATCATAAATCTAAATAGTAAATAGGTACATTTGACAAAAATGTTTTTGAGAAATATACCTAATAGTATTTTTTTCGAGTAGTCGATAATCATTATTTATTGTTTCTATATCTGATTGTATGCGAAAAAGTATCAGTTAATATAAAAAAAAATCTTGTAATAAAATTAATTAAGACAAAGGAAAATATAGCCAAAGTATTATAGTATTACATAATCAGATCATTTAAATCTTTGTAAAAACCTAATGCTAAAAGTAATTAGTATTTTAATTTAAATGATGTTTTATTTTTAAAGTTTTGGGGAGTTAACTCATAAACTTACAAATTGTTTTAAAAGATTTCTCCGTTGGGACCAATAACCATCTCATTAAATCTATACTTTCAGTTATATTTTTATTAAAATTATTAATGCTTTTTTAAATATACCAATTATTATTAAAGAGCATTCGATCACAACTAATGGGTACAGTATAAATCTAAAATATCTCTGTAAAATACCTATTGCGTAAAAAAAAAAATGTATAAAAACACAAAAGTAAATATAATAACATTTTTAATAGATCAAATAATGAAATAGAAATATGTTATGCATTATGTATATAAGTATATATTGTATAAGTATTAAAAACCTAGGTACCTAATGTTCGTGACATAGTACCAAATTAAATTAAAAAACAAAAGAAACGAAATTGCTAAACACGATTTTAATCAATAGTTTTATAATACATGTTTGTTATAATAAATTATGTTGTAAAAAATATTAGTTAAAAGTGTTAACTAAAAATATATTTAATTTTTTTATACTAATTATTTGATGGATTGATTTTACAATCCTGTTGTTTGTCTAATTATCAGAATCCAACATTCGTTGAATTATGAAACCCATTACCGTTCAGTACCTATAGGTATATATGTGTGATAAAAAATAGCATTAAAACGAATAAATGTTTAACCTATTTTATGTAATACATTTCTTGGACAATATAGGTAGGTACTGAACGAAATAAATTTTGAATCCAATATATGTAATAACTCAAAAGTTTCATGAACCCAATGTTAAATTATTAAAGAGCACTGGATCATTATTTTAATCAAACAATAATTTATGATGAAATGGCATTACATAGGTTATAAAAGATATAATATTTTGTTGGAGCTATCGGGCAGATTTAACGGTCCACTGCAGTATGGTAGATAAATACACATTATTATCTTATTGAATCATATTGAAAATAGCCGCAGGGTAAATAAGAACTTAACGACAATACGGAGAAGAGTGGGACGACAATGTTCGATTCAAACGCCGACAGCGAATAAAATATAAGCTATATATAACTTGTCTGAGGAGACAAGTCTGATCGGGGAGACGTTTCAACAAATGTTTTCGCCCAACACGCTCCGTCTCCGTATATACGATAAATAGGATTTTATTTTTTGTATTATTAAAATTCAGAGTTTATTATTATACACTTGTACAGTGACAATAGTATCTGTCACAGGTGAGCGTGTTAACACCTCCCCTCCCACTAACCAGAAAGAAAGAAATATAAAGTTAACGTTTCGGACGGGCCTCGCTGAACGGTCATATGTATTCGGTGCGCGTAAGAAGCCGAACATCGCATCGCAACAACAATAAGACACCGACATCCTATCGTCGACGTTGAAAAAAGAAAAAACAGATCTCAGTGATTTATGGAATCCGATTATTAATTCAACGACATTGAAATCCATTTATACCGGGCATCTCGAAGCAACCGAAGCGCGATTGTGCGTGGAACGGCCGGCACCGCCGTGTCACCGTAACGAGATTAAGAAACATTATAATAATATATTATACAAGAGCGCCCCATTGTGATATCCTGCCACCCGCCTGCAGTCGAGTTATGCGCGTCTCGTCTTCTCAAAACTAAAAAAATATGATTGAAAACACGAGATTTATCGCGGAAACCTTATATATATACACGTCGGAAAACCATTAAAACTTGTTTAAATCTGTAGACTATGTTCTATCTCTACGCGCGCGCGGGTGTGTGTGTGTGTGTGAAAATTGAAATCGCCCGCGCGTGCGATCCTTCTTTCCACCCCGCCCCAAGTCGGTGGTTTTGGATTTCCAATCCGAAATCGAATTTCCGGTAGCGGGTCCGTTAATGATTTTTGAAACACGCACAAATCATCCACACCGTGACAAGTACACTCCCGCTTAACGTTCAACGGGTCGAAAGGGTTTCGCTAAAGCCACATCGTTGTGTTTTACATTTAAACCGATACGGCGATAATATATTATGTATAGGTATTGAAATGAAAACATCACCACAGACATATATATTTTGTTACCAACACACATCACATGACGATATTAATATTATTCAATTCGAACACGACGGTTTTGGTATTTACAATCCGTTAATGGTATACCTATACGATAGAGATTCGATTCAATTTTGAAATAACCATATATTTTTGTTTTATTTTATTATAGGCAAATAAAGGGGCATATTATAGCCCGCTGCAGTTTCCACCTGTACGTGCTTGTCGAGTAGGTACAACCCATTCCAGTCGTTTACTTAAATAATGAATTTCTGTTTGTACCGTAAATATTTACTTTTAATTTTGTTTTATAGAAGCCTTTATACGTTATACGTGCGATATTACTCGTTGCCCAACAGGCTAAATCTACGAACACGAACATACATTATGCACACACTTACATACTACTTTCTCGCTTCTTCATTATTAAAATTACTGCACTATATATGGGCTATAATATTATATAGTTTATAGACTTAATAATTTTACATTTTTTTTTTCAGAATTCTTATATAATACAAAAATAATATTAAATGTGAAATTCAGAACAAAACAATTATAGTTGCGTAGCTATAAAAATAAATACAGTTTATAGATCAACGAATCAATCACCAGCAAATAGATTATATATTATATTATAAGTATATTAGTTTAATTTGTTCAATAGTAATAAATAATAATACAAATAAATAATAATGATTCATTTTAATAATATTATAGTATCTATTTTTAATTTTGTTTTTAATATTTATGTGTGCATGAATAGATTCGATGTAGGTAGCGATCGACAAAATATGTATTATACAATGTATAACTACTATATTATGTCATGTTAAACTATAATAATATAGTGTTTTCACACGGAACAAATCAAGTAAGTTTGCTAAACATCAAACTTTATAAACGAAAAAAAAATTAATTATTTTAGAAGTATAATATATAGCAAGAAAAATATATTACGTACAAATAATAGATTTAATAAGATGAAAAAAGTAATAACGCAAACGATGAAACCATTTCCACGGATACCCTAATTTAGGAAAAATAGGAATTGCTTTTTTAAATTAACTGTGAAAACGCTACAAACGGTACCCAAAACTGAAACCGGATCGAAAATTGACGTCCAAATTGCCAAACAAATACACGCGATATTGTCAACTCATATAGTTTGCTATATAGTTGCGTTCCAACATTAATATTTGAACATAATACACAGTCATTATTGTGGGTGGGCTTTGACGGAAACCATACTCCGTGAAATTACTAAATTATATGCACATTTGTCTTGAATAGCATTTCCAGTTCCAGAGGCCCCAATCGTTAAAGAATAATTTTACGGCGTTTGCACTTAACGTAAACATACAGATTTCTTTTGACAAAATAAGAACACGTATAATAATTAACGTGGTACCTACCTACAAACATTTTAAAAACATAAAGTCATAAACTATTTATGATTTAAAACCATGTAGATACGTAATCCCATTTTAAATAGGCGGCTACTAATACCGGGTGATCCATGTAACGTAGGACACACATTATTTATAAGAACTATTGACGTATGCATAATTTTTAAGTCGTTAAACCAACGTTTTTCTAAAAAAAATATATTTTATTTCACAATTCTTTTATTGTTATAGTTTTTTTTAAACTTTTTTATGGTGATATACATTTTTAACCCTTATTCCAAAGCAGAATATTTTAGAAACATATACTCTTGTATTACTTCGATACATAAAAAAGTCAGATTATGGACGAGTGGTTTATGAGTTATAAGTATTTAGGGCAGGGGTGTCCAACCCGCGGCCCGCGGGCCGCATGCGGCCCTTGGTAGATTTTGATGCGGCCCTCACTTCAATTTAAAAACCGTGAATTAATTGTATATAATATATTAATATTACGAGAACAAATTTATTTTATGAATATAAAATTATACAACATCAAATAAACTGTAAGGGCCGATGCACACGTCCATATTTTTACCGTTGCGGCATCTTATCTTTTATTACATTTTATAATAATTTATTACAATTTTATAAATTATATCTACCCAAAGAAACATATCCAGTCCTTCATGACCATGCCTTATTCATGTTCTCGCTTTTCGGCAGTACCTACATTTGCGAACAATTGTTTTCAAGAATGAAAAACACAAAGAGTAAGAATCGGTCCACTATATCAGACAAGCATCTTGAAAGTTGTTTAAGGATTGCCACAATTTCGATCGATCCAGATATTGATTTATTACTTTCACAAAAAAATCAATTTCAAATTTCGCATTAAATAACTTTTTTAAACTAAAACTTATACTAAATAATACTAAATACTAAATAAATATTTTTTCTGTGTACCTACCTACTTATAATTAAATATTAATACTTGTAAAAATATTTCTGCTTATTATTCACTATTGTAAAATTATAAAAAAATATATTGTTGTATTATAAAATATAATTAAATCATTAAATTTGAATGTATTATTATTAAAAAAAAATTATGTGGCCCACAACAACTTCTACCTATATGATGTGGCCCAGTCTTCACAAAAGGTTGGACACCCCTGATTTAGGGTATTTATAGATGAGCGGAGTGGAGTGGTACAAAAGTACCGCGCAATATGTTGGTCCACTACTCAGCTCAACAAACCTTTAAGCTCTTAAAAGTTGTAACTAATAAACTACTTGTCCAAAATTTGATTTTTATAAATCTAAATACTTAGCGTAATATTCTGCTTCAGAATATGAAACCAAAAATGTATATTGTCTTGCAAAAGAGTAAAATACTTTAAAAAAATAGTATAATACAATATTTTTCAAAAATGTTGTTTATTAATGACTTTAAAATATTATATAAATGATATATTTCCACAAACATTAGTATTTTCTGAAATAATGAGTGCCTTAAGTTAAATAGATCGTAGAAGTAGGTACCCATGGGTACCAGCAACACGTCATCGTCATGACAATGCAAATAAATATAAAATTTATATATTATAATAAACTAAATAAACACACATTTTGATTTTAAGAACATTAGTGAATTACTATTGTTATTAACGATGATGAAGATTCGATACTATAAAAAAAAACCGTTGACATTTCATTCGAATAACATTGTTTACTATATATTTTCCCAAGGACAAAATCACCATAGTTTTTCCGAAACTGCCTCGAGTACGACGACAGGAAATGATGGTGAAACGGAATAGAGGTACCTACATTGTTTTCCATTTCCATAGGGCATTATGATACATGCGTTTTTGTTTCCAACGAAATACATTTCAACATCGTACAGTTCATAAAAGACGTAATAGTTACGGTGAAACTGAGTAATTAGTGACAGCTAAACTAGAAATGTACAGTTTGTAGCAGTGATGCTGTTCTCAGGGCAGAGAATTTTAATTTTACATTTTTACAAAAAAACAGGATAAGCCGAAGGTACAATCGAAACATGATATGCAACAATTAGTTTAGTAAAATTGAAAATCGTTCATGGTTTATAAAAAATATTTAAAATATTTAACTTAATCATATTTTTACAATGCACAGTATAATATAATTTATTTAAAAACCACTTGAATGGTAAATTTTTTTATTTACTTTTTTTTTTTAACAACAACTATTAAAATAATATGTAGAAAACTAGTAAAATACTATTAATAGGTGCATAGGCAGGCGTATAAGAAATATACAAAGACTTGAGTGAAACCATCAATACTATTTCGACTATTATATTATTAACAATTATATAAAACTTGTTTACCTACTTTGTATTTAAATTAATTCAACAAATATATATTTTATCAAAGTTTTTGAATCATTCAATATTTTCTTCCAACATACCTATTAGGAATAAATTGATTCTTGCAATAGAACATACCATACATATTTCTCCAACTTTGAAACCTTGAAATTATCATAACTCATAAGTTATATAATGAAAATTGTTATAAAATATGCACGTATTATAGGATATAAACCGTAAGGTGTACGGAAAGAAGAAAAACGCCCTAGAAAACATGTGAACAAATATATAATTATAGACTTTTTTATTTAAAAATAATATTTTATTCAAATCCAGATCTATACACCTATACAATTAAGCTTTTGAATAACAATACATACAGTTCTTTATACAATATACCGCGGTGTGTCAAGCTTTATGGCATAGAAAACAAAATATTTTCATATTTTCACGGATAATTATTATCGGTGTAAGGTCATTCGAGAATGTTATAGTTGTTACGGAAATTAGCGTACCTATATAGGTAAAAAAAAAATGTCAAATACATTTTTTCATCTCATTACAATGAAATTCCAACGTACCTATATAATAACAAAAACAAAAAAAAACACGGAACCATTATTACAGAGCAGATTAAATGATTGGTGTTGCGTGGAACGCTTGAAAATAGTTTAAATTATGAGTATCTATACATGTATGAGCAGGTAAAATATATTATAATGTATTTCTTTTAATAAATTCAAATCGAAGTAAAATGGAATAGGTATGTATGAGAAAATACGTTTTTATTTTTTTATTTTTCTTAATGTAAAAACCACAAATATTTTAGACGTTTAAACCACAAAATATGCTGAAAGTATTACACAAATTTTCGTCTTCGATTACATTAAATGGATCGCTACTACAGCCAGCATACCTACACATAACATTATTAACATTAAAAAAAATATCGTAGGTACCTACTATTTGAATTTCAAAGCCTAATAATGTTATTTCATCAATCTGTTTACAGGTCAATAATTCTACATTTAATGTTTAACAAACCGAAATCTTTATGTATCTAATGTCCTAATCTATAAGTAACAAACTATATTATAATAATCAAATCTAATGGGATAATTTTTTTTTTAATATAGGTACGCCGTGTGTGTGTGCGCTCGCACGCGTTTGTATACAAGACCAACGAACTCGTGACAATATATAATACATACTTCTTCAATAAAACACATATTTAATGACATGAACGTTTTGCATTCGTATAATATGTCTTATAAAGTTTCCAGCCGTAATTTATCGTATATGTATATAATTCTATTTAGGATAGTCGTAATGATATAAATTATAACAAAGGATTGTACGAATCGCAGTTTCCAGTAATATTAATTATGGCCGCCAGCTCCGTTTCCCAAGTCCAGGCAAGGAGTATTCGAGATGGGACCAAGATACACGCTCGAAGACAACATTATATGAATTGAAACTGAAGCCAAGGGGATTGCGATACGCCAAAATAGTGGTCGGAACAAACTTTCGGTAACATCAAAACGCACTAAGTCCCTCGACCACAAAAATATATTATGCCAAACTCAGCGAACTATATAATATAATATTGTATACGTTTTCACGGCGATATTATGTGCGCGTGAACGATATGGCTGTTAAAGGTCGTCAGTGCAGTAAAATATTAATCGACACCGATTACGATTGCAAAGTGCAGGTGCTCGTTAATATATTACATGTATTACCTTCTCGTCCGTAATATTTTTGTGCCGTAACCAAGGTTATTTATGAGTCCACAACACAATATGTGATCGGTTAATGGCATGCACAAATATCACAACCATATGTATAACAGATGAGTTGTATACAATTATAATACCGTAGGAATAAATCATTTTTTTTTTCTTTTCCATTTGAAACTACATAGTACATAGATCAACGCCGAGATTGGAACAGATTTCGAAATTCCGAGTCCAAACAGAGTGAAATAAAAATTTATAAATTTATTCGGTAAAATTCGGTATTAAGAATATAAAATGATAACGGTAAAAATAAAATAAAAGTCGTTTATGAAAAATTTCCAACCGTCAACAGCGTAAATACTGCAGGTACATGCATGTACATGTATATATTGTAGGTACTCATAAATTATACTAAAAAGTTGTACAATCTGCCAGCAAAAACAATTTTATTTATATGTAGCTATACTCCATCACTCATGTCGACTTCGCATTATTTTGAATAAGACGAACGCGTAACTAATTATGTTCTCAATATCGTAACACTTATAAACGAAATAATGCATTTTAAAGCGAGGAACATTGTATTATAATTTATACATTTGGTGTTTCATAACATATATGCATATATATACATCTTGATTTACGGGCATGTAAATGTTTGAAATACAAATTTAATACATTACACGTCACCGGGTTACGTAGAACGTACTATCAGAGATGAAATATCACGTTTTGCTAAATCTTTGTAGGATTATTATCATTATAACATGCATTAATTGACGCTATTGCATACTGATGAATAATATACGTAGGTACATAGGACCTAATTATAGACAATTAGCAAATGTTAAAAAATCGAAGCAAAAGTTTTTAAAAAAAATGCATATTTAATAAAAACGTTAAACACATTTAAAGCTTTAAATAGTTTTAAGTCAAATATTAATCACTGCAGTGCGTGACGTTGTTGAAGAATAAATAACTCGAACTACAGTTACTTTTTTTCTTCGTTTACGATTTGAATATTCTTAGACACACTTTTCAATCACACGCGACCTACGGGTTACCGGCGTGAGGTGGTTTATGCCTGACCTTTTAATCTTGACTTTTGATTGATGAAATATTCAACGTAGTGAGTAAAATAAAAAATAATAATAAATAAATAAAAAAATCCAACCGTGAAAGGTGAGGCAAGCACACACATTGACAGAAGCAATCGGCACTGTGACATTTTAAATCATCCGTCGTTTACACGGGGCGCACGAATAACACATCCAATACCATTTATTCCCCCTGGGCACATGTTGATGCGTCTGTTTAGGTATTCAAGTCTGGTTCGGTTGACCTGCCGGTTGCTAGTGATTGCTTTTAAACGGGGAAAAAATCGCCTGAATATTTGAGTACTCCGGGCACGGGCCCATCTCGGTTACAGATGGTCTCTTAGGGGACCAACAAATAAGGAGAGAAAAAAACACTCGCAACGACCCACGCACGTTGGTTGGTGGTGGCAGAGTGTAAAAATACAACATCTAACTAAAAAACGGAAATGTGTTACAATTCGTTTGGTTAGTCATAATTTCTTTTGTCAAAAAAAAACAAACGTTGAACGTAACAAAGTACGAAAATTGTTCGCGGAATCAAAATTTAACGTTACAAGTTCAACGGGTCAATGAATATAATAAATTATTTACATTTTTATTGCGCATTAATTAAAATAACAAATTACGTGACCTGTGATCACGTACATACGTGTTTTGTCCAATTCACCGCGGACTTAATAATAATAACTACCAACGCATAAATTACGGACTTGTATTTTAAAAATTATTTATTAAACAAGTTTAATAATATTTGAAAACATTACAATATTAATTCAATAACTGTAAGTACGTTATAATTTTAATTTATCTGATAGTTCCAGGATAATAACAGTTTTCAAAAATTGTAAGGTACAATTTTATACATAGGCGTGTACAGTCATAAATTGAATAAAATAAAAGCAATTAAAAAAGTAATGGTTTGTAAAACTTTGATCGCACAGTTTTCGTTAAGGAAATATGTTTTACCTTTACCGTCCCGATTTTCTATTGGAAAAAACGTATTGAATCATAACATGACAATTGACAAGTCTATTCGATACATCTGTATAAGAAGATGCATCTGCCTAATTATTCTATTTTTGCACTAATAGAAACGGTGAAACATCAATTATTGAAGTAAAATATAAACTGCAAGACGAGATTTTGTTATTGTTTATGTAGCTACAAAAATATTTATTCAACTGTGGATTGTGCTTTTAGTCGTTTAAGTTTTAGCCATTTAATTGGTATTTCATTACGATGAGACTAAATAGTTACACAATAAGTAATTATTTCGAACCGTATGGTAGTTAACGGTCGTTGATGGCTACAACTGGCTACTCCAAGTATTAAGTATTATGGACTTGCGAAATAAAGTTTATACGTGTAGTTTTATTTTACAACTACAATCAAGAATTATTTCCCTAAAAATGTGTTGGATTTGTTTGGCTCGATTCGCCGAGTGCTGTTGATAATACATTTATACAACAGCAAGTTGTCGAATTGTCGAAGTTTGCAAGTATATTGTTTTAAATAATTCAATTTTGTTTTAAATTACTTTCGAATCGCAAAAAAATAAATACAAAACAGGTTTTCTATGTCGAGAGGATGTCTGGAGGAGAGGTTCAATGATGATTTACATACTCGACGGCGATCGGATATAATGACTACTACTACCACTACTACTGGGAAATGCGCTTCGATTATTATAAAATCAGCTCACGAACCGCGTGCGTAACGTAACATTACCTATAAATCGAACTGATGGAATATTATGCAAACTCGTGTTAGAAAAAAAAAATAAATAAACATAACAAAATAAAAAATCGTATACATCTTATTACATTGAAATAATGACTAAGTCAAAAGACCAACGAACGTGATTGAGATTGTCATTGGGTGGAGAGAGAGAGAGAGAAAATAAATTATATTACGTCCTATCCTATTAAATATGAGATCATCAGTATAGAAGCATATAAGACATCACGATGGCAAAAACCGACTTCGCGCGTCTGCTTCCGCCGTTTTCAAGGACTAAGAAACCACCAGCCGTTTATTATTTTTGATAACGCTATTGTCCTGCAGCTGTGTAATTCGTGTATTGTACAGCATGCACATAATATTTAATAAAAACGCAGTATCCTAATTTTTATTTTTATTTCGGATGTGTATGTATAATGTATATTGTATATATACAGTATATTGTGTATGCATAGATGATAGTTAAAGGAAAAAATTACATCCGTTAAAAGTATAATGGATAGTTTGTAAAATTACTAATAAATTAAAACATATAGAACAACAGTTAATCGAGTTATTATTGATAATAGTCAATCCAATAATGGTAAATTAAATGACCTGGTATAGGCCAGTGGAACCAGTGCATACCTATTATACAATAATTAATAATGCAGAGTAACTATAGAGTTCATTAAATATGGACAATTACATCGATAATTATTTATATAATATTAATACAATTAAAATAGACGAATATAATCAATAGTAACCGCGTAAATATCCAAATCAATATTTTTATTTAATTTTCATTACATGGCAATAATTACATAGTTTTACTTAGGAGTGATAGTCTAGAAAAAGTAAAATAAGTTAATATTAATCTTAAGGCTTAACCTATAAGGTTTAAAATTATTTATAAGGTGTTTGATTATATATGTATATTTAACAACCAAATTACTAATTTGATTAGACTTAAGCAATATATAAATCTCGAACACCGCCGCCTAATTAATTTTGCTTGACTAAACATTCGTCCTGGTTAAATTATAAAAAAAATATTTAAATATAATCGACACACTGTATAATATATATGAACAGTTAAGATATATCAGCCAAAATTATAAAACGGAGTTTCACATGGGACATAGTAAATAGCTGAATATTTAGTTTTTATACTGCGTATTTATATTACATTTTCGGAAGAACGTTAATTGAAAACAGAACATGGTTATTGCTTATTGTTACGTATGTTATTGCCATATTATTCTATTAAGCCTTTTCTAAAATAGTTTAACCGTCGTAAGTGGTTGTTCTTTTTTGAGAAAAAACTAATTTTTTTCATTGCGTAAATAATTGGTATAATAGTATGTATGTACCTGTGCATAAACGTCTGCTGCATCTTAACTACAATAAAACCGAGAATATGCGTATCGTGGGAAATGACAAATTTATATAACTAGCCGACCTCGATTAGTGGTGGTTTGATTCATGCACTAAACCACAAATATGTACCTTATACATCGAATTTTGCCAGAACAACCAATAACATCACATAAAAAAATATCACCAGCACCATCGGACCGGACCGGATACCTCCAAGAACACAATGTAACATAAGTATATATTAATATATTATTCATAACTTGGAGAAAAAAAAACAATAGCCAATTCTGGAGATTGTCAACACGAGAGATCGTCTTTTGTCAGCGACCTAATTTCCTGAACGCAAGCATGAGGTTTACGCACGTCGAAGCTTATACACCATAACAATGAATGCGTACAATCAAGATCGGCAGCAACGCGAGAACGCTAGCTGCAGTTTACTGTCAAAATGGTTGCACCATAATATCGGCATACGGTTTACACGACAATGACCGAGGCACTTAAATGAAAAAAATCTATAAAAGTCAAACTATTCTAAGGTTCCTCCTCCCCTACAGACAGGTCATTATCCCTTTCATTGTTATGAGATTTACATAGTAATTATTAGATTGCGAGTAAATAGGTTTCGACTGTTTTGAGGTATAACATGATAGCCGTCATATAATAATACAGAATATTGTAATATTGTATCCACTTTCCAGTTTAACAATGAAAACCATTTGTAATCTTTATACAATTATATAGTGACATCTTATTTTTTTTTTTTTTTTTTGATCATACAATAAATTTGTTTTTAAAAACGACGAGACGAAACAGGAAGCTTGAATCCCAAAACACACAAAACAATTGCATGGCTAACAGACTTTAGAAAATACATGTATAAAGAGGTAAGAGAAACATAAACGTCTACGTCAACACTTAACTCGCCTACGGCATATACTATATATACGACTTGAGTCGACCTTGCTATACTACAGCGCCTTTCAAAACATTGATTACAGAAGCCTAATTATTGTTAATATGTAGACTGGTTTATATTTGGTTCTAACAATAGCGACAACGACGCAAGTAGATTAATGTACTTTATTATATTTAGTGCCTTTAAAGTGTTTTAATACATATATGTCAAGTATACATATTATATGAAGTAAAATTTTAAATGAACAATCAAATTTCAAATTACGAACAACAGTTAATTTTAAAAGACATCAATATTCTCCTTACAAAACTTGGTGACCAAAGAAGTTTTAATGCAAATATGAATATTGATAGATTATTGTCCTTGAAAAGGGAATTAATATTATACATGCAGAATAATGTACCTATGTTATGTATGTTGATTTCTTGCATTAAAATTATGCAAACAATAATAATAGAAAACAAAATAATAATATTAAAATGTTTGTATTCAATGGCTGATTTTGTCACAGTTATAATGGAAACAACGACGATATTCTTGTTGAACGCAAAACCTGCAAGACCTAGCTAGGAGTCTGCCACAATAAACATGTGCGACTTCGTTACTGCACGTGACCATCGCCATAACGATTTCGTGAGATTCCATTGCAGGTCTCTACACTCGATGAACGATGATGTCTGGGTTTAATTTCGAATGTGTCTCTTGCATAGCCCGAATTCCTACATACGCAATCATCACAGCAGCCCGTGGTTTACGAACACGTCGGCTTATTTATTATTATTTTTGTCGAATTTCGACACGCCAACACCGTACACTGTATCCATATAATATAGTGGTCAAGTGGGCGAGGGGACGCGGGACTTTCGGAAAATTCATTTTGGCCGAGCATATATATATACTGTACCCCACAAACGCAATATTAAATAATATCCTCCCCGATGTATACATATATGTATGAATCGCGTGTACGAGGTGTAGTTGATTAATTAGGTGTTCGGTGTTGTGCAGCAGGGCGCGCACGCCAACAATATAGGGCGTGCAACTTAATCTCCCGCATTTTACCCAGCCCTGTCGCTGACCGACGACAGCGGCGAAACATCTGTTACGGACACGAGACTGTATAAATTATTACTATATATATATATATATATATGTATAAAATATTATATAATAATATAATATACATGCACGTGTGTGCCTTTTCATCCGAGCGAGGCGCCTCCGAAACAGCCACCGGTGCGTGAAAAGTAGCCAATGAAATAACCGCACGGGCTGTGCTGTTTCGATGTGAATTGTATATAATGTGTTTATATGTCAAAATTGAAATTTAATTTTCAATTACCTCCAGAACAAACACAATTATAAAATTACTAACTTGTTTTCGGATATAATTTTCACCTGTTTAAACCGATGATTTGATACATAATTGTAATTAATTGGTTCGAAATTATAACGATGACTAACGACGAGCTAAATATGCTACACTTTTCATATAATTACTTTCTCGATTTTAGTTCGTAAAATAGCAAATATTCCTTGCAAGCCGTAGAAGTGTAATGTTAAAATATATACGCTTTTCAATATGAAAGAGATTCAAATCTGCATATTAAATATTATACATTTCGTTACAAAATAATTGTTTGTACAGATGTTACATATTTTAAACAATTATTATTCAAACGGCTTGTATCAATAACCATCGAATTGTTATTATTTCGATTGAAGTGGATGATACCACGATATTATAATCAGTTTCTTTGTAACTGCAGGGAAACACGGTTCGGTACAGTTGTTAGGCTTATATAAGTTATAACAGTTATCAGGCGTCATAATATACGAATGGAAATCGAAAAGTTGACTCACCTATGAGGAGGCACGTACGTGGGAGATACCATAGTATTTCCTGTGCTCTTTATTAACACAGAAGTGTAACGGGTTATCAGCATGGTAGTATCGCCTTCATGGGTGCTGCGTAGGATACACAAACACACATTTAGTATACACACAGATAAGGCATATATATATAAAATATAAACGTCGATTTTGTACACAGCACACGATGGGTGGTGTATACGGTTTTAATGCATTGCGGTCGGTATCGAAACGGTTTAAAGTTTATGGCGGGTTGAAGGGACACAATACGTGAGATAATGGCTTATCAGTATAAACAATAAACATCATGTATTTTTTCGTGAAAACAAAGACCTAACAAGGACCCTAAGCGAACGGTCATATTTGACTTAGAACACCAGAACAGTTAAATATTGGTTTGTAGTTCATACTAAGTAATTTGATGAAAAAAAAATGATAGTAAAAATATACCGACGACGATGTTTTTACTTGATTTTACTTTGACGTTCTACGGAGTACCTACGTGTGCATTTGTTAGTTGACCTGCGATGAAAACCAATAACGTGTGTAAATAAGTTAAAATATAATTTTCTTTTTTTTCTTTTGTATAGTCGTTAACTAAGTAGGAACAAGAGAGGATTCAAATAAATGTTCTAATCACGTACACCAGTGTACAGTGAATGTAATTTTAAAACCAGTTGCAATAACTTTTTGAAAAAATCCGATCTAATGATGTGTATTGGAAGAAAAAGAAAACTGCAATTATGTTCATCGAGAATAACAATTCTCAGATATTACAGCCCTATAATTTTAATAAAACCACAATAAGTGATGAACTTAAAATTAAATAAATAAATTCAAATTGAAACCGGTAATGAGAAAAATTATTAATATCTTGGCAATATCGATACAATATACGAAAAATCGCAATTATCAAGTGTTCACTGTAAAATAATGAAAAAAAAAATCGAGAGAAAGTAAACGACCAGCGGTGTTTAAAGTTTAACGATTTTCTTATTTTTTTTTTTTTTTTATTCATTGCGTATTACCCGTTTCGTACTCGACCGTATGTGCTATAATTGACATCGATTACCATTTTTATCCGAGATCGACGACGGACCGCAAAAACTCGCGACACAAAAAAAACAACGATTACCAAAAACCAAAAAAACCACCGAAAATGATTCGACCAAAACACTGAACGAACAACGGGAAACACAAAAACACACACAACGCGCGCGCTCGAGCACCTATAGGCGTCTATATATACGTGTGCGACGACAGGCACACACACGCGACACACGGCCGACACACGGACACTGTACGGCGTGTTTATATGTAAAAGCTATTATAATAATAATATGTATACACACGGCACAAGAGTGCGTATGATGATAAAAATTATACTTATAATACGCCGCGGAACACACGCACGCACCGACTAACCGGTTGACCGACCGATCGATACACGCGAGGCCCTTCTATAACGCACACGTAGGCGCGCGACGCCCGCCCACCCGTCCCCCCTACCCACACACACACACATACGACGACTCGAACGCACGCAACCCCTTCCCCGAAAAGAGTAATATAAATAACCGACCGCGTACTATTCATTATGCGTGCTCAACATCTGATGACGAAGATCAGCGTATGATATTCTGTTACAACAATAATAATATCATAGGTGTATAATATCATAACAGTTGCAGCCGAAGATGTACCTTTATATCAATATAATAATAATATTATGGCAACATTTATATCCGGGGGAGCCTGCTGATGAACACCGCGCCGCGCGCGCGTTACAGGCCGACACTCGTATAGGTGGCACAATAACCGGATAATCACCCGAATAATAATAGTAATAATAATAATACCGTAAGTATACAAGTATGTGTCATGCACGTATGTCCGTATGTGTGCACGTGCGTCGCGCGATCGCGGCGCGTTTATATGACGCGGCGGCGGCGACCCAGAGTACCTGTGTTATTGTGTTATGCGGGTTTTTTTAGTTAGTTTTGTATTTTTTTCCGTTTGTTTCACTGCCGTTGAAATGTCCGCGACGAACACGACAATAGCGTGTGCCCTATGCAGGTGTAATGAATGACGGTTTTGATAACAATGCGACACACGTATAATAGGCAGTGGGAATAAATGCATCCGCGAGTCTGATGTTTTGTAGAACTACAGTAGAGAGGATGGGGACGGTTGGGAATACGGTGAACTTAACTTGAAGTTTAAGGCTCCGAGTACTTACTTTAGTTTTATTTACATACATTGGTGTGTTTATATAACGTGTGATATACATCCCGTCGAAATTATTATAACAATAGAGGTTATTACAGTAAAATGCTGTCGGTAAAAACGATAATATATTATACATTGAATGGGAATATCGACTACTTTTTACGTATTCTGCAGTTTCGTAGTACAGTAAGTAAGTATATTATTATTATGATGTTTGCGTCGCGATATACTGTATTTTAATTTGAAAATAAATAATTACTGTTTTATATATTAGGTATAGGTATTAGCTGGTACTAAACAATTTTAATAGTGATTATTGATTATTTCAACAATATTTCCAATAATAAAAAGAACTGATTATAATTTCTAGTTAATTTCAGTGAAACTAACATGCTAGTTAATATACTTGGTAAAGATCACGAACGTAATACGAACGCACTTCTATCAAGTCGGTCAGATAGAACATTAAAAGAATAATTAATAATAATTAATCAGTAGTGAATTGTTCTTAACGCTAGTTATACGAAAATTAATAATTATATTATTACATAATAAATTCAAAAATGATAAAAGTAAGAAAGTCATAGAAACCAATTAACTCTAATATTATATACCTAATTGTTGATTGTACTTAGAATAATGAAAACTTTCTATAATAATGGGTGGTTTGCCATCGGTCAGAGAAGTAATATTATACATAGGTATATATTATGTCATACCTATACATTACTATATGTAAGTAACATTTATTGGTAATTTCAAGCCACAGTGAATCATATTTTATTTTAATATATATTGATGAAATGAAACGTTTTATATAATATATTGACATTGTTTATATCATGGATTATAACACCACCCGGTAATATACTTAAAACCATTTACTACATTTGCAGATTAATGGCAGAAATATTTAAATTAGTCACACTAAAATAACTTTTGCGCATTAATTATGTCTCAACCATACATCGTAATAAAATGTTTTCTGGTTTGTAAAAAATCACAAAACTTATAAAGTTATAACTTTTATCATGATTTGGTTGTTTTAAGACAATAAATCAAAAATTAAATGCGTGTATAATTTAACTATTACGATTGTGAAAAATTGGCACCATTCAAATTAATGGAAGAATATTTTTTTTAAGTAATCAAATGCATTAAACGTTATTACACAATTTTTTTAATATCATAGGTATAACTATCAAATTATTATCATAATTAAAGACCGAGTTTTAATTTAAACGTATTATACAAACATTTTATTGTCATCAGAAAAATCACATCTAATCAGATATGTACCTTTAATGGACTAATTACACATTCTTCTTATTTCAATTTATTGTTAGGTAGGAACTTATAGACATTTTCAACGTTTTTGCAATTTCAATACAATAATATAAAACCATATACACTGCTACAGGTAGTTAATAATATACATATTAAGATATTTAGAAGGTAAAAATTGTTTTGTTTCAATAAGGATAAATAATACAAGCATAATAATTAAAACACATATCATTCAAGTTAAAATGTTGGCTTACATTTTTAAAATATGAATATGGGCGTATAACCTAAAAATTATAATATAGGTATGGATACAAATATTATGACCAATTGGGTGGGTTTAAGGTAAGTTAAACCAGCTGTATAAGTATATCTAATGACAATTTCAAAATAATTTTTACCTAGGTAGCAATTATTAAAATATGAATTTAGACTATTAAACTGTCATTGTAAATAGGCATATATTTTTAAATTCAGTTAAATAGATGTTTATAATTCCTGAATAATTTTGATATAATGTATTATGCATATATCTATAATCAACATACACTATAATTCATAGTTCATAATGCATATATGCCTATAATATAAAACGCGGTAAACAGTTAAACAATTGTTTTAAACCGATAAACAAAAATTTAATATAAATACACCAGCGTGTTTTTAGCGCAATTATTATTATAAAATAATTTATACTGTATTTTAATGTATGCAAAGAATGAATTAATAATAAAATATATGCTCCCGACTTTAACGTATTCATACAAAATCTAACCTTCTAAATCCATGGCGTTAGATATGTAGTGTGTACTTATTGTGTATGCAAAAGGGTCATCGGGATCGACTTATGGGGTGGAGTCACCCTTTTTGAAATTCAGATTTATGTAAGTTTGTTCGTGTGCCCTCCTGTTACTAGCACGCAATGCCGTAATAACGTCGATACGTTTACCATTTGTGTTTTTATTTTTTTAAACAACAAGAAACGATTTGCGTTAGAAGTAATAACAGACCAAATAAACCGGTTTGTTTGCGATTACGATCCTACTATTCTCCGACACCCTCTTTTTATCCTTAAAATATGTGCACCGTGCAGTGTATGTAGCTGCATTTTTTTATAATGGTAAAATTCCATTTGATTTTGTTCAATTTCTCAAATTTAAATACGATTTCAATTGAATCAATCGAATTTATGAGACCGATACTTCGTGGCAACGGTATAAAACGTCTTAAAGAGGTCTTGATATAAATAATTTGGAATGCAATTTGTGTGTCGGCACTCTGCAGACATAATATTATGTTTATCAACAATACTTGTGTAATTATATTTACACCATTGTAGGTGAGCCTAATACACGTCATAATACTTGGCAGTTATTTTTTTCCCATTAATGAATGTACAGCAGTCGTAAAACTGAATTATAATTTACAGTTTAGCGTATTTCATTATTTTTTTTTTAAGGAGTGTCAAATGCATTTGACGACGCGTGTGGTTGCTGCGGTCTGACACGTGTACTGCTTTACTATTTGGGGGGGGGGGGGACACTCAAACCGAAATCATAATACTGTTCTGAGTTCACACACATTTGAATTTAAAATGCATAATGTGTAGGATAAAAATGTGAAAATATTTGCAAATCGAACCTAAATCAAAATATTATCTTGAATACAAAACCATGAATAATAAATTCAACTGCCATCGTCAATGAGTCCATCGCATAATATTTAGAATATAATAAAAAAAAATATTGAGAATATCAAGTTTTGAATAATACGTGGGCTTCAAAGCAATCAAACTCATAGTAGTTTATAGAACGGCTAATAAAAAACAGCGTCATAACTTTGGTTTACAATACTTCGGTATTTTGAACAAGTCAGAATCAAACACTGAATTTAATTTTATAATAATACATCTGTATCATGTAGACATGTAGTAGGGTATAGTGTTCTGGCAAGAAGAAAATTACTTATTTTCAAAATGTGGCATCGGCATGGTGGTTTCAAACCCATCATGTCTGCTGGGGGTAGAGCATATAAAATACGAATAAAATGCAATCTCAAAAAGCCTTCCACCGTGTCTGATCAGATATATTCGGACAGTCACCCACGTTATAGTCATAAATATATAATAATGGACTGAATCCTTAGAGTATTACTCTCTGGGGTTTCATTATGTGCGAGACATCCGACACTTAGCCATCCACTCGGTTTCCGAAGCAAAAAAGTGTGTTATTTACTTCCGATAACGGCTTTATATAAGAACAGGAAAGAAGACTCTGAAATTCCCGTCTCCAGAGAATTTATAAAACGATGGGTTAGCTGCAGTAATTCAAAAAGCTATAACGACTCACAAATAATATTTATGGCATATAATGTGAGAATTAGATTATACTAACTAAATTCCTCATTTAAAACTAAATAGTACTTTTAAATTTTAAATTAATTTTCTATGATACCATTTTATACGTTTTTATAATCTTATACTTGTATTTTAATAAAATAGTAACAATACAAAATGTTATTTAAAACAATTTTATTAAACAACAATAACAGAATACCACAAAAAATTTATAATAATT
Source organism: Nasonovia ribisnigri (assembly GCA_027563435.1). Classification (NCBI taxonomy): domain Eukaryota; kingdom Metazoa; phylum Arthropoda; class Insecta; order Hemiptera; family Aphididae; genus Nasonovia; species Nasonovia ribisnigri. The sequence goes on from JANEHU010000791.1 coordinate 68,905, forward strand.
AAAAATTATAACTTATACACTAACTACAGTGAATAATGTATATATAAATATATAATAAAATGCATATTATTTGTAAACTATAATCATTTACGTTCATATTTATCTTATATTTTATTTTGTAAACGGCTGAATTCAATAATTTTCTAATAAAAGTTTAGGTAATATTCTATAAATGAAAAATGTTATTATAGGTACATTTATATTTTTATTGTATAAAAAAAAAAAAATGAAAAATATAATTATTTTTATTAAAACGAAAATGCCATTGTTAAATAAAATGCACCAAGGACTTTATTACACTACCTACTATAAGGGGCTACAGAAGAAATTAAAAACCAAACTGCAGAAGCCTATAAATAAAACGATACACTGCGTGGGGTCTAGGGCATTTCAGGGGACTCTTTGCGAAATGAGAAAACTTCAAACGATATTGGGTCGTATCCAGGTGAGGGCAGAGGTGTAGGTGCATCCCTAGCAACTTTTTCAACATCCCCACCCCCCATCGCGATTAATGGTAGTTACAACTCAAAAACAGCAGGCGCGCAATGTTATAGACGTTCACTTCCTATACGTAATGTACCTACCTATAATATTGCTCCAAAAAAATTTACGCACATACGGATCCCTTTAACTTTCCACGCCTATAAATATAAAATTACTTTGCAAAAAGTACTTTAGAAGATAAGTGTGGTTTTTAGCATCCCTAAAAAATACATTTGTAAAATTCGTTTTATATATTAATAATTTAAGTAAAAATAAAGAGTTATATCGTGTTTATATTTTATGCAGTAGATATCGTAAATTTAAATAACTAAACTGAAAAATGAATCAGACTCACTATAAAATGACTAAAAAGTGTTTTTACCTATTTAAAAAATAACCAGAACATACATAAATATTATTACTAAATAAACTAAAACTAAGACTTTGAAGACTTATTTATACAAAGTAATTATTTTTTTTTTGCTAGTGTATTAAATAAAACACATATCCGTAAGTGGAAACTGTATTTTTTGAGATCCTGATAATTTTAATGATACCTACGTATTTTTTTAGCAATTCTTAAGTATTGAGATTATTTTTCAAAATTTATTTTTGAAGCCAATATAACATGTTAATAAGATATGTATAGGTAGGTATAATTGTATTTTGTAATAATACTATTAGATAATAGATACTTTAGGTATATCAATTAAGTTTGCATTTATCAAAAAATAATATAAAATATACATGCGCATTGTACATAATAATATCTTAAAATATATTTAGGTACCTATATATTTCTTCTGTCCGATTAAGTAAATATTCAAACTCCTCAGTCCTCCTAAAATCTGCACCGATTTTGATGAAAATTGTCTGTATGCTTAATTAGATCCTTGAATAGTTTAGAATGTTTAGATTCACAATTGGACCTGGTAGGCCCCGAAGAGGTGCTCAAACATGGATTTTGAGATTTACGATGGAAATTTTGGTTTATAAATGCTATTGGTTTTAATAATAATAATAATAATAATTTATTATTATTGATGCGAAAAGCGTGTGTATTTTTATACAGTATGTATCAAGTTCGAACCACGCTTTCAGTTTATCCATTTTTTATACTTTAGAGTTAAATTATAAACTTACGTACACGCCACGCGGGGTCCACGATCTACCGCAGATAGATTGCCTACCTGATAATATACTGCTCGCATAATTACAATGGAATCTCATGGACAACACGGGTCGCAAAAGCAAGCATTGCCGTGTCAGCTAGTTATAAATATAATGTGCAAAATAATATTTTAAAATAAAGTTTCTACACAAAACATTTTTTTTTTTAAATTTTTATATGGTATTAACAATCTATATAAATTTGCACAGTAAGTTTATATAATGAGAATAGTATATGACATGAAAGGTTAAGTTAGGTTAGGTTAAGTTAAACAAAACAATGTAAATCAAATACATTGTAAAATTTACTTAAATATTAAAATAAGTTTATCTAATGATATTTTGGTATAAGCTAACTAATTGACTAAAAAAACAAATATTAATCTAATAATGTATACATAGCTTTTAATTTGTATAGTTTTTTTTACGATGATAATTCGTATCATTAGTTGCTGTATGGTTAATTAAATACGTTTATGATTACTTTATATAGAATATCAATTTGAGAGAAATTGTGTATTAAATGAAGGAAACCATTGAAAGTATAACGCTTATAGGTACAGTACAAAAATACGTATATTTATATTGAATTTACATGCAACTCTAAAAATATTTCACACGAACTTAATCGCACTTACACATTATCATTATATCTTAGAACTATTAATTTGAAAGAAAGTATAAGTATGTAGATATTTATATTATGACCATTCAGCTTACTATAAATTGAATGGAATATAGTGACGTACACTTAAATGATAAGTTATTGTACGAGTAAACCTATATCATAAAGTAATCGACACACTGTCATTTAATGTGTGACTATATTTTAAATCAGACCTATATGAGTATGACGTTGTTAAACCGTCATCGTAAGCAAGACGTGTAGATATTAAAACATACTAATATATGATACTATTAAATACTGGTACTAAATTAATATCAAAATATCATAACACCATTAAAGACGACTGTCGTATGGTACTCGTTACGTGAACGGATGGCTGCGGCCTGTGTCGCGACATAAAACTGTCTCGGGTGTTTAAACACAACGGGAATACCGTATAATGTTCGAGGGATTTCGATACTTAAACACCTAACACTTATATGTACAGCCAAATGGGGTGGGCGAGTGGGTTGAAAAAGCTTTCGATAGTGCGATTTCCATTAACATGCAGGGTATAGACTCTTAAGTAGAAACCGAGTGGTGGTAAGGGAGAATATATACATGGGTTTTGTATAATATGGCCCACCACGGGTATTGCATTACGCCGCATGTGTGTGTGTGTGTGTGTGTGTGTGTGTGTGTGTGTGTGTGTGTGTGTAATTTTCAGGAAACGGGGGAGCGAGTAACACGGATATCTTCCTTGTTTTGAATATTTCGACGGCAAGGGCTGAGACCGATAAAACGCGATTTACAACATTGTGTTAGGAACGTATAGGAAATTTTAATTACGAACTAGCCGCATAATGGCACTGGGTGATAATGGGCTTTAGATTTATGAGAAAATGTGTGTGGTTAATAGAACACAATGTTATAACTTATAACCAAAGTTTGGCCAAAAGCCCTTTGTGCGTTCTCCTAAACGTTATTCAAATATAAGAATTAAATAGAAACGTAAATCATTTCCGTTTTTTTTATTCTTTCAACATATCTCCTCCTACTGAGAATTTTTCATTTTTTATTCAACAATATATTAAGTAGGTATTTATTGTATTTTTAGCACTGCAGAATGTATGTTAAACATTTTATTTTCAATTCATGTAAAAATAAATAGTAAATGATATGATGTATAAAATACGAATTCTAATAGTTTATTCTAACTTTTATAAAATATTTATTTTTATTAATATATACTTATTGAGCTTTTATATTTTTTACAATTTCAAACGTCATACACTCATACTATAAAGAAAATAAGGAAGCCACACACTATATTAATTTTGATTACGAATAATTTATTTTATTTCAAAGCTATTTTAATAGTGAAATAATTTATCACAATCATTATTATGCGTAATTTAATTCTGATATATTTAAATTATAATTAAAATCGATTGTACCCGAAGTATTATGTATCCTTTGTTTTTGTAATACCAGAATACTTAAAAATAAATATCAGGTAATAAATTATTTATAATTTAGGATAGTATATTATAAATGTTGTTAATACCGATGAAATGTAACAGATAATAGTGATTAGTATCAAATAAATGAGCACAAGGTGAGTAATTTCATGATTTTGGAATCCTGAATTGACTGTAAAAAGCTTTTCAAAAAAACTTTAAATATGACATTCAATCACTTCTACAGGACAGATAAAATTGTATAAAAATTACTTCGTTATTTTAATAATATGAATTACATAAAAAAATGTGTGTACACCTGAAGTACCAATAGGTAATGCGAAAAAATTATTTATTTTTAAATGAATTTTCATGAGGAGTTATTCGGCAAACAAATTAATTCAAGATGAATTTAATACCTACACATATTAACTAAAATTTATAGTTGGGGTACAGGGGTATTGTAGATATATTTGTTATTTGGCCAGTAACTAATTATATAATTAAGAAAACCACTTAGCAAATTTTACGCTCAAGGAACTAAACCTTTAAATGTAATTATTATAATTAATTTTAATTACTTAAACGAAAAAGCAACTACGTTAGCGTACAACCGTAATAACATTTTATTTAACAGAAAAAAAAAATGTTAAATACTGTGTTGGTAAAAAAAATATTGGAATATAAATATGGAATAAACGAGATAGAAAAGTATAGTATTTACTATACCAAAACGACACATATAAACACGCGAGGAGTTATGGAATTGAAATTTTCAATATGAGTGGATAACACATTTAGTTAAGCCTATCCAATGACCAGTTAAACGTGCAAAGGGAAAATCACACGATCTTATTATTATTATTATTATATTTTATATTTTATCTCTATTTTTAATACATACTCACGCACACGCCACACTCACGATTGTACATTAATCAAATTCATCGCGCTGGTAATGTACCACAGTATGCACAGTATGCGAGAAGTTCACGACTCACGCTCCTTTCTACCGCCCCAGCAGTATACGAGCGTGTTGATAAAAGTTGGATTGAAAACCTAGTTATTTATGTGTTGTCAAAAGTTTAAAGAAACACATCTTACAACGCTAAGTCCTATAAGCCACCAGTTTTAACCCCGAAAAAGTCTTTGTCGTAATAATAAACAATGGTAGTATATTGTATGATTTACGCTGTTTGGGGGTAATTCCTTCGCACTTTAGAATAATGAAATACGAGCGGGTAACGGTTTTTTTAGCAACGCGGATCAGGTGTGTACGGAGTAGGTACGATCACTTTTATTACAGTTTAAAATGTACTGGTAGTTTGATGTCTATACTTGAATTGCTATACTAAGTGACTGTAAAAAATGATGTCGGAAATATTCAAAAGGTTTTATGACTATGTTTTCAGTTAGAAACCTTTTTGGAAACCTCAATTTATTTAAGTGCCGACATAACGACAGCAAAAGTGTCCAAGATGGTCGAAAGGTAGGTACGAGAGATGCACTGCTAGACATTGATAACGATGTTTACTTAAACGTATGATAGCCAAAAGCACTTGACTGGATGTTGTTTACGTGATACCTTATGCAGTAGCTATAATAAATATAGCACGTGGAAATGTACCCTAAATACATTAATTTATTTTTATTATAATATCTTTTTTTATCATTATTATTTATAGCGGCATCGATAATATTTGTTTTAATTTATACACCTATATAGGTATTAAGTATCTCCATCAATTTGAAAAAAACATGAAAATATTAATACCTACACCTGGTATACCAATGATAATGCTGTATACTTTATCTACCTACTTATAAATAAATAAAAAAACAAACTCTCCGATACATACAGTGATACAATATTAACTGAACCAAAATCTATATTTGTTTTCTGTAGTTTAATCGTCGTACACATATAAATCAAGATTTTTTTTTTTATTATTTGGTAAATGTCCAAGTAAGGTTTCATCACTAGTAATAAAGTGTTAATGAAGTTTGTGTCCGTTTCCGTTCTTTCTTTAGGATTTTAAATATTTTAGAGTAAGTGAGATTTTTGCAGATTTACTGATTAATTTAGAACTATGTTGCCAACCAACTATTTCTTTAAATAGTATAAATATATCATACTTCCACGATAAAAAAAAAAATCAAAAATCAAACTTACACAAAATTACTAAATAATTCTCAGTTATTAAGTATTATTATTCACATCTTTTATAAAACTATTAATATTATTCACGATTAATTTGAATTAAATCTCACGCACATATTTATAAATACACATAGCCATACAAATATTTTTACACATTTAATTTCATTCTGAAAAGGCTTTGATGTAGATATTTAAAATTAAAACATTATAATATATATTAGATTATACACACTGCCACTGTTATAAAATTATGGAACAATTAGTAAAGATGAAAATATAGGTACCATTGTAATAACCATAATAGTTACAATAAAAGCAAAAGTGTGATATTTTATTAAAAATAATTTCAAAAACACTAAGGGCCTTATTCATAATTTATGCTTAAGAATAAGTACCTATTGATTAAGCTTATTTAGATAATTTTAAAAAAAAAATTGAGATTTTAACTAAAAGTAATGCTTAAGGTAGATCTCGTTCACCATTACATTAAATAATACTTTTTCTTTTCTTAAGCCTAAGTCTCGTTAATGAATATTTTAGCATCGACTATGAATGCGATCTTAAGTCTAATATCAAAAGTCTTGCTCACTGAAATAAATTATTGAATTCATAAAATGTTGATATGATTATGGTTATATTATATTTAATTACTTTTCCTCGTCTCTCGTTGGTACTTAGCATACCTATAGTGATAATTATATGGTATGAAGACATAAAAAACCTCTACAAGTACAACTGCAGTACTTGGCATTTGTCTAACGTGTGATCTACCGGTTGTTGGTGTTCTACATTTTTACATTTTACCTTTACAGTTTAATATGCTCCTAATTAATTAAGGATATAATTTCCCGTATCACTTGATAAATGTGTGTAATATTAGATAATATTATTACATGATAATAACCTGTACAGCTAGAAAAATAAATATTATATTTAATGTTAGATACCAATAATAATCAAACTTGTTTTGTTTATCTCTAAATGTTCAAAATGTGAACAGCGAACAGTTGTTGAAGCTTGTAATATTCAGAATCGACTTTTTATTTCTAATATGTGTTCATTGTAATGAATTATTAAACGTTATGTTAGGTGCCGAATTTTATAAATTAATAGGGCGTGGGTGTTTAGATTATACTGTAAGAACGGGATATTAGAAAAACTTAATCGGTATATTGTGAGATTGACAGCCATTTCATCATTAATTCATCTTGTCGATAACACGAACTGTAGCGAACTACCCAGGAGTTCGATTAAAAATCATATATAAAGAAATAGATAAAATTATAACACATGTATATTTAATAAGAGAAATACTTACAGCCAATACAGGTAATATATTATATATATATTGTATTTACGTCTGTATTCTATACACAGTTTGAACTTAAAATAATTGAAAACATTGGTTTGTTAATTTAAAACAAAGTTTTAATTTTAAAAGAAACTATTTTCGAACTGCACTCATTTCACTCATCCAGTTATCAAAGTTCAACTGGGAAAAATAAAGAACGACTCACCGACATATAATTTTGCCTATAAACACTTTTGCGGAATCCTATCGTGGTTGTTCTTAATGGGCTTTGACGTAGTTTACGAAAATCTGTTAAACTGATATAATAAGCCAATTACGAGTCTAGACACATAACCCCAGAGGTGGACCTTCTGCAAGGAATCAGGGTGGAGTAAAATAGGCATAGAATATATAATAATTATTAGTTGATTTATGCGAAATGACCGGTCATAATCGGGGCTGCTGCGGTAGCTAATTGTCCACAGGCACGGTTTTATGATCCAACTGAGCGCCCGTTAAAACAACATTCTAAGGCAATAATCCCATCGATATTTTGTTGCTCCCCTCCAATATTCGAATGAAATATAATAATGGTCACCCCTCTATACCACCACCACATACTCGTCTTTCGGATTATGGTTCAAAAATGTTATATTACATGCATTGTAAAATTTATCGTACATACAAGAGGGGAAGACCCGGTGGGGAGGTGTTCGTAATGAAGCCATAAATTAACATCTTGATGACAGGGGCACCTCCACTACCACCCTCTCAACATCACTGCGTAGGTATGAACCACAATTACAATAACAATTCATTATTGTTTGCATGTATATAATATATATAGAGATAAAAATTTAGAGAACACGTCGGTTGCAACTGGACCCAAACATAAAACACATCAACTTCATCCAACGTACTGGGAAATATAATATAGGTTATATGTATAAAAGAAGAAATTATTATTTGACATATTAATAGGTATTATAATTTTTATTTATGTTTTTGCCATTTTTATAAAAAAAAAATATATCATACATACTTGACAAAAATCTATCAAGATAATTTATGATATAAAAAATCCAATAATTTCCAAAATATAATGAGTTTAAGATTATTAGAAATTCCTATATATACTACACCGAGGATCAAAAAAAAAATAGGACTCAAATTATAGAATCCATTCATACTAGTCTTAGGTTTGTCATTTTTAATAATATATTAATCCCTGACCCCTGTAGTAATTAAATCAACGGAAAATAGTTTAAAAAGTAGTAGATAAAAGTTTCATTTTACATAGTTTTAAACATTAAAACATAAAATCTTTGAAAAAACATATGAATTTTACTATTTCATAAAATATAATGATATTTAAATGTTTTGATAAAAACTTATATTTTAGTTTTAATATAAAAACGGAATATTTTTCAAATACCGTTGGTGAATAATTAGAAATAATTAATATATAGGTTTTTAAAAAACAGAATTTTTAAGTTTGATATGATTGGAGATAAAAATTTAATTTTAAATTAATAAAAACAAATATTTCAATATTTGATAATTATTGAAATTATTTTCATAGAAAAACAACAATATAAAAAATGTAATGGTTGTTCAAAAATTGTATGTTAAAATATAACTTATGAACAGTATTATTTTTAACTACCTATACAAACTTAAAATTAAATTATCGATATTATGAAATATACCTGTGTGAAAAGGTTAGGCCCAACTATGACCAATATAATATATCATCACAACACATACATCATTGTGACTATTTTTTAGACGTAGGTAATATCCATTTGTATGGGTAATCACTAATCCATAATAGAAATAAAATTATAAAAAACTAGAAGAATTGTAATTAATTTTGTTAAAATGTTGATAAATACAAATATTTATCATAGTAGAACGTATATATGGACGATACGTAACTATATTGCTTTAAATATAAATTGTATTATTTTAAAAAAAACTGTATTTAAGTTATTACACTGAATTAGATTTACTTTTATTTTATTTTATGACTGTAAATTAGCTAATGGATATTGGATACATGTATAGTTACTGAAGTACTGCAATACTTTCAAAATTGAAACTTGTGCAACCATTTTAAACTAGGTAACAAAGAACATTTTTCTTTTAACATATATTTAATTCATGAGAACCATATAAGTTTCGAACTTTGAATGAATTTAATTTTTGAAGATGTAATACACTTTACACGAACAACGTTATTAGAAATAAAAATATTTTATCCAAAAACATATTAAATTAATTTAAACACTAGAGATAAGTACATTACAGGCTAAACTTTTACAAAGTAACTAACGTAAAAAAAATCATCCCAGACAAAAGTATATTATATTATCTTATATATAGGTAACCGTTTATCGATGCTATAAATGCTTATTTAAAAATTAATAATTATATTTATTAAAACATAAATTATGATAAAAAAACTTGAAATAAAATAACATTAAAACGACTTCATAGGCTTTCTTAATGTTTTAATCTTTTTAGTTTAAAGTTTGACTTTATGTGCTTTTAAAAACAATTGTTCGACTTTTCAGTTTTCTGGTACTCCAAATAGTGAAAAAGTATATAGGTCTTCTCCCCTGAAAATTCGCCATGGGAATTCCCATAAAAGCGATTTATGATCAAGTCCGGTATGCGTTTTATTGTGGCCGCAAGAATGTCGTATAGACGCGTTTAAGCCCCGTAATAGAAACAAATAAGAATGACCAGCTAGGTTGTTATTTACACAGGACCATCCCTGCAGTCCTTAGGGAGCTGGAAAGGTCTAAGGCCTATAGGCAAAAATGTACGAAAGAACTCAAGACAGTAAATCGTGCTAACATAAAAAAACTGCGAAGCGCTATACCCAACTCGTATAGCACCTTGCTGAAGTGAAAACAATGGAGGACCTCGTTCACAATTTAAATAGTAATTTTTATTATTTTATAGGTATGACATTTTAAACAATTGTAGCTATATGCAAAAAAACTACTTTGAAATTTTAATATTTTTTTTTATATAAAATAAAAAAATAAAGCACAATTATTTATAATCCATTAACACTATGGACTCTCAAAATGTATATACAAACATAACACGTTTATTAAACATTAAATAATCTGGAAACGAAAAAAAAAAGGGCGGGTAAGTGTATGTCGCTCTGCTGTACAGTAGGTTACAAGTGAGTCACTGTAATGGATTGTGTTAGATTTTTATCCAATGATATAATATCATTGAATAAGAAAAACGATTCTGAGCGAAGACGGTCAGTCAGTCTATAATATCTTATACTAAGTCTAAATGTATTTGATGATATTATTGTGAATAAAGTAATTAATTTTAGTATTATAGGCATTAGTATTTACTATAGTTGGTTAAATTCATTTTTCTCAAAAAAATTATATTTTAAAATGCCATTGCGTGTATATAAAATATAACAATATATTCTAAAAGTTTCATATACCAACAAATAATATTTTTAAATTATATCAAAATAACTAAAATCATTATTCTTGGTTTAAATATGAAATTTTGTCTAAATTTGAAATTAAAATGTCTGTAAAAAATAAATGTGTTGATATATTTTTTAGATTTTTTGGTTACAGTATGATTTATTTATGAGAATTTTTGTTTTAAATTTTCAACACTTAGTTATAAAAACTGAACATTTTATAATTTTTTAATTACAATGATTTATAATTTTCGAGATTTTGACAAATTTTGTCAAAATTCGAACTTTAAATGCTTATAAAAAAAAATCGTGCCTATGTATTTTTAAAATTTTTCAACTGATGTTGTAACAATATATAAGAAAGCTTGTATTAAATTTTCAGACTTTTTGGTCCACCAAATAAAATTTTATTGACAATTATAAAAAAAAAAACTAAAAAAATTGAAAACTAAAAATGTCTGTAAACAGCTCAAAACAAATCAAAATATTTTCAAAATTGAATGGTGTATAGAAAATGAGAATATAAACATTTAGTGAAATTTTCATGCATCTACAATTATTCGTTTTTGAATTACAACCAAATAAGAAAAACGCTACATGAGAAATCGAGTGAATATCCTATGTTGTAAAATTATGAACTTAAAACACTCATAAAATTTATTTTTAATTGCTTTTAGATATTTTATTTTTGATAAAAGTAGAAAAACTTACGTTAAATCTTGTGTTAAAATTTAAAACCTTAGATTTAAAAAAAAAAATTTTTATGAATTTTTAACTCTAAATAATTTTCAAATTTTCGTCATTTTTACGTATTTTGTCAAAATTTCAACTTTGAATGCTTAGATAAAAAAAATTGTGACTACAGATTTTTAATATTTTTCATGTGCCTTTGAAACAATATATTAGGAGCATTCTATTAAATTTTCAAGAATTTTTAACGAATAAATAAAATGTTATTGATTTTTTAAAAAAAAAAAACCAAAAAGATTGGAAATTTAAAATGTCTGTAAACAGCTCAAAATAAGTCAAAATATTTTGAAAACGGTATGGTATATAGAAACTGCTTATATAAACATTCAGTAAAAATTTCATGTATTTACCGTCATTTTTTTTAGACTTACACCAAAAACCAAAATCGATTTTATCGAAAATCAATGTTGCGTAAAAATTCCCGTTTTTTCCTTAATTTTCCATTTGTTTTTCACGGTACTTTTGAAAACTACTGGAAAATGTTTACTTTTGACCCCCCCAAAGTACCAACTAGATTCACTTTCCTAAAACGTGATGACAGACACAAAAAAAAAAAAATAAAAATAAAAATAAAATAAAATAAAAAAAAAACACACACATCATTGTAAAACCAATACATTCATCGCTCCGCTCAGAATCTAAAATGTTGTGATGAATTTATTTCAAATGTTATAAAAATAAATGTTTTTAAAAACATATAAATTTACCAAGAAAATATCTATTTAGGGATATATACATATATATATGAATGCCACTGTATGGGTGCGTTCCGTTACATGCGTGCGTGATTATTTTTCGAATTTTCATTGCATGTCTTTACATAGGTAGCCAAAATGATGATAAACGCATAATAATACTATTCACCACAGAAAACAACTCTTAACATCTTATTTATTTAATTTTTTATATCTGGATCAATTAGATTCATTTTTAGAGTATTGTAATGATATATACATTAAGATATAGCATTATTTATTAGATTATATTTAGATTTAAGAAAATGAATTAAATAATATATTATAGTACAATTTTTAACTCAAAATAATTTGCAAATTTTCGTGATGTTCTCGAATTTCGGGAAAATTTCAACCTCAGATTACTGTAGATTCACCCTCAACTTTTTTTTTAATTGCTACTAATAACAACTTATGAGGTAAGTTGTATTAAGTTTACAATTTTTTTGACAAAGCGAAAAATGTTTATCGGCAATAGAACCTATATTTGTCTTATGCTTATATAAATAGCTGAAAAAATTCAAAATAATTTGAAAAATTATCATATAAACATTTGGTGAAGATTTAAAATACGTTTATTATTTAATTAGTACCTACCACCAACAAAACTAAATCGATTATGTCAAAAATTGGTATTGCGTAAAAATCACCGCTTTTCCTTAATTTTATTTTACGCTCATATAAGTACCTAGACGTTTTGACTTCCCAGCAAGAGACCAACCAGGAAAAATGCTAAAATAGAAAATCGAACAATTAACTACTCCAAATGGTGATGACAGAAACAAAATAAATAAAAAAAACATAATATATCATTGTAAATTATTGAAAGAGTATACACTGCAGTTTGTGAATAATTGTACAACTTAATTTTTATTTAAATACTACTCTTATAGTCTTAGGGCAAATTAATGTTTATTATTTATTTACAAAGTTGATTTGTTAAATTTCCCTATGATATTATTTTCATTGTGTACACATAGAAACATTTTTGTTGTTTTAACAATTGTTACATTGTTGGCAATATAATTGTAGACTTAGGTACGTACATTGTGTAGTTGAACTAACGCCAAAGAAGAGTACATTTAAATACATTTTCTGAACAACAAATTATTTTAAAATAGCAATAGTGATTATGAAATTTTAAAGAAGTTATATTGTTAATCTGAACTTAATTAAGTCAATGCAACTCCATAGTTTCTTAATATAAGAAAAATATGTAGTTATATTTTAGCAAATAACTAGTTTGATTATACAACAATTTTAAATTGTGTTAAATTTGTTGGATCTGTTTATACATACTATACAGGTACGTAACGCACTCTAATGCTTTTTATTATAGTAGATGTTAAATTAAGGTTAGAGCTTGTGTCAGTCCAACTTCCAAATTTTTTTTTCAAACATTACTGATTGCATTTAATAAAGCATTGGCCAAAATTGTGTATTTAAATAGTAACTCGGTATTTATTTTTTTGTAATTTGCTATTAGGAATATTAATATCACACACTTAATAGTTCTCATCCAGTTAACGTGAGTAAAGAACAGACTATAGATCAGATTATTGTAGATCAGAGTTTAAGTCTCGAAGATATTTCATATAGTACTACAGTTAAAAAAAAGCTATGTGTGTGTACCCACCACCCAATAATCATTATAGTTACAAATATTTTCATTAATTCAACGTCACCTTGATCGACAATCATGAATAAGTGTTGATATATAATTATATACCTAGTGTTATAGCAAAATTGTTGATTGGTGATGTCACGGTACCATTTTGAGTAATACTGCTACAGTACTCGAAAAAATAACCAAAGACAGACTACTAGTTACACTACAGCTATAGCAGTGGTATTTTAAATGGTATGTACTATATTATAAAAGACCAAGTAATACCGTCCCCACAGAATATAAAGTGAGTGACATTGGGCACTGATAAAATAAAGTAGATATAATTTTGCTAAAATATTGTATTATTTACAGATGTAATTTCTAAATGGTAGACATAATATGATATATTGTTTCTATTAATAATTAATATTTATAACTTATATTTGTATCCATGGAATCGTATCATTCGTGGATGATAATATACGTGTTATCATCAGGTAGGTATTATAACATTTTTGTCGACAATTGACACTAACACTGACACTCTGTAATAATGCAATAGTGGATATACAGAAAATCATAAGTGAGTCGAACTTATTTTTCAATAAAATGTCGTCTAAAAACCAAACCATTAAATATTTTTTTTTAAAACCTATTCAAACTTCAAATGTATCACAATATAATATAACACGTATGTTTTTTTTAAAAATAAAAATAATACATTTGAAATAGGTACATATTATTTTTTAAGATCCCCCCAGAAAAATTTTGAAAATCCACCATTGCCAACATTATACCTATTATATTTGTTGCAATGAGATAGCAGTACTAGGACATTGACTAATTTATAAATGCTTTTTATCAATATTAATAATCCTCGCAATCCGTCAAAGTGTTAACTTTTTAAATAGAATTTAAAAATAAAATTCGTTACATCTCAAACCTATTTACTGCCCAAATGTATTATACATAATCTTATGTTATTAAATAATTATCTGATATAATAACAATTAATAGGTACCTATGTCTTTACTTTATTTTGACTTTTTGTCTTTTAAATTCATTTTTTTCTTTAAGCACCGGATGGATTTATACAAAATTAACGCAGTTAAAGCTACAACAGCGCCAATCAAAACCAACACATCGATCAGAAAATATTGATATCGGCTCAAACTCGTGGACGCTGGCAATTCGTAATCCGCAACACCGTTTCGGATTAAGTATTCGACCGAATGCACTGCAGTATCCATCGCGGAAACTGGTATGTCTAAAAAGACATTGGAAGCTGTTTGGGCGTTATTCTTATAACTGAAATAAAACATAACAATAATATACGCATAAGTACATAAGAAAAACTAGAGTTAAAATTTTGGGTGGAGAGGGGCTACAAATTTCTTAAAAAATGTAATACTAAAAACGAAAATATATTAGTTTTGCTATATTTTATTGGGTATTATCTTATGTATGAAATGATTAATTATTATTTAATTCGAATGTAACACATCTATTACTGTGACTTACACAATGGTCAATGACAAACTATACAAAGTATATTCGCAATACACTATAGTACAATACAGATGAAAGAGTTGCGTGGTTTTTAAAAAAAAAATTATTTGATAAAAGTAGTCTCGGAATCTCAGAAATCAAATTAAATCAAATTTTGAAACTATATTTCAATATCTGGACAGAAGCATACTCGCGTAGGCGTATTTCATGTGTATTATTATTTATTATATTATATTCGTATACCTACTAAATTGTGAATATTGTCTTACCTTATATCAGACAAGATTTTTTTTATAGCATCAACGAGGAGTTTTACGTTTAAACTTTCCAGTGAGATTTCTATTCCGAAACCGTTTTCAATGACGAACCTCATGTTATAAAACTGGTCGGTATAAAACGGGAATCCAATCAACGGCAAACCATAGTGCAAGGCCTCCACAAGACTGTGATACCCTCCATGAGTGATGAACAGCTTACAGTTTCTATGGCCTTTGAAAAGAAACAAAAATATTGTATAAAAGCGACATATATTATCTAATATAATTAATAATATAAATCATAGTGAAGTCTAGTACTCGAGACGTTTTTTACAAGGCAATAACATACAATGATTTATAACTTTATTACTGTACTACCTAACTGTTTTTTCTGTATTAATAATTAGAAAAATATAATATCTAATTAATCAATATGCATACAAGCCTACAGGTTTAGTGTTTATTTCGTGCTATTATTTCCGGTCCATTTCCGTCGAATTAAAAAAATTGTAATTTGCATGGTACCGTTCTCGACAAAAAGCAGTATTTTACATTTAGGCATAAATTAAAAGCGTGTATTAGTTAAAGCTACTTTCAATTTGTAGACATATTTTGTAAAGTTATTACTATTATGTGCTATAGATTATGACTAACATCATAAAATATAGTTGACAGTAAAAGTCAAATTTTTAGGTAGGTAAAAAGAAACCCGGGGCACTTTTGATGGTCCCGCGACTGTCCGTTGTATGCAGATGTCCGTTATTGATAAGCACATTGGTCATTGGAATACCTATACCTTTTTGCTGGGACATAAGCATACTGTCAATTCTAGAGAGGTGTCTGTAAGTGAAGGTCTTACTGTATTTTCATATAAATGTATGCCGATTGTCGATTATTATAAGGAAAACAAATTCTACTTAACACTTGTGTGTTTAAGTTACTAAGAACAAATATTTTAACTTCATTAAAATAGGTACCTTAAATAGGTATACTTATGTAGTTATGTGTAATTAATGTGTAATTTTATATTTAACTATAAAATCACTTCCAACAATGAAAAAAAAAAATCAATAATTTACTATAACGAGTGATAATGGTTTAAACAATTTAAAATTTAAATTAAATATCTTGCAAAATAATGTGTTGCTTTAGAGTTTAAACCTAGAATACTATGATGTCGTAGCTTTCTATAGAGTATATAGGTAACTAGGTATATGCGACTTTTCTACATACATATTATTTTTTATTTATTTTCTTCAAAGATGACTTCATTACTCTTCTTTTCTTCGTGGACATTACGTTATTTAAGTTATATGTTAGTCATTATATTTTTATATATTAAAAAACAATTGTTTTACACGATGTTAAGCGGCTTATTGAACATAATATTTAGAACAAAAAAATAATATTATACTTCACACATAAAATATATTATATAATACATTTATATATTATATAGGGTGAGAGTGAGACATATTTGCTTATAAATCTACCATTATCCTGTGTCAGTTTTAAACTGGTTATGAAACCTAATTGTTTTTAATACACTTTTGAAAATATGTGCTACAAATAATTTGATATACAAATATTCATGTAATCCGACTATACGAGAATCTATTATAGAACAAAATGTAAACGGAAAGAGAAAAAGCCGAACTAGTCGAGCATTTGTTGCACACAGTGCACCGATTCAACAGCTATCGATTTAAATATTAAACATTAATTTATGTATTGATTGAAAATAAATTCACGTTCGTTTGGCTTGCCTCGGCAGTTAATGAAATAATATTATTAACTGTGAGACTTTTTATAACACACGTCCCATCCTAATTAATATTATAAAGTCATGTCATATAAAAATATAGGCAATAGACTATCTGACTATAGCAAGGGTCACATCCCAAATTACCGTTGCAGCATAATTGCGCGAACCGTGGACACAGATAAGAAATCAATTTTTTTTAACTATTTTTTTTTATGGTTAAAATTTAATTAAATATGTCTTCATTCGTTATCATTTAATTTTTGGATTTTACTTTTTTTGAATAGCTACGTACATTATATTATCATCATCAAAAAAATTTCTTGAATTCTTGAAGTAGTCCTGCAAAAATATTAATTGTAGGTGATCCCGCAAGAGAAATGGAGATAATAACAATATTTTGTTATTATATATTATATACTATTATAACGTATGGATAAATCTGAGTGTGTACATATAGGTATATACCTCATAGAAAGCAAACATTTAAAATAGTATTTTATGAAAAACAAAAACATCGATATTTTGTTTCTGGTACGTTTCAAGTGGAAGTCGTGGAACAATTCAATTTTGTAATCAAACATAATAATAAAACAATATTAACAACCATGAGATATTTATCATCAATTAATCTATAACAATTACATTTCAGGTCTGTTTTACTATATGATATATCAGTAATGAATCTTAATTCTTAAATTGCTGATCTATTAGAGCAGAACGGAATAACAGATATATTGTACGTAGGTACACATAATACAAAATTTAATTGATCATATAATAATACTATAATATTTAATGTTTGTTGCTGGGATAGTTTTAAACCTCCAGGCTCCAGTGGGTTGCTACAGTATATCATAATGGTGTATATAATACAGATTATAGATAGTTTTAGACCTTAGTATTGGGAGCATTCACGAAAAAGATGAATTCGTTCACGATCAATGCTTAAAAAAGGAACTATTTCACATTCGCATTCATGTTTTTTTTCAAATGAACTCGTCACGTTTACATTATTTGAAACACAAAACCGTGTAAATCATAATATTATTGTTGTTGTCCAGCCGTGCCACTGGAATTCCACATATTGTATTTTTATAATTCATTATCAAATAAATATTATAGAAGAAAAATATTACTATATAACATTATTACAATATTATTAATCATTGTTTAAATATATTATATTTATTAAATTGTAATAAAATTTAAACGTCGCTCACATTCTATTCGAAAAAAACGAGATAAGCTCACGTTTCTTGTAGTATTTAGTCGATGTTTGATATTTATATATGTTATACACTCACTCAAGATGTATTGTTGTGGAAACCATTTATCGATGTACACGTTGTCGGGCAGGTTAGCAATGGTCCCTTTTTCCCATTTCCACAGCACGATTTGCTTGAGCTTCCTGAACGATTCAACGAATGCTTGGACATCGCGTTCCTCCAGGTCCGACATCTTTATATTCGATCCAAAACTGAAGTAGATTGCCCCGTGGGTTGCACCGTCGAGGAGTGCTTTGAATTTCTACACCGAACGGCGAACATTATAATAATGAAGATTTTAAAAATGGCTCAAAATTAATTAATTTAATATCTATGTAAAATAACTATGATCTTTAGCTACACATTTTTTATTAGGGTTACATTTTAGATATCTAGCTTCAATTTAGGCGATCGTTTGTTTGGGAAATATTTTATCCATGTGCTTTGCATAATCGCAAATAATGTTTCTTCACATTTTATTACCTGGATATTAGCCACAAATTAAATTTATACTTTTAAATGGCTATTTACCCAGAGATTTGGCCACTAATGTATAATACGAAAATATACGAATATATAGGTATAACATATTTTATTAATTATAGAACCTAAATAATTTTAATATTGTTTTTTTTTTTTAATTATAAAATATGAACCTATATGGTAGAGTATAGGTTCATACATTTAGTGTATTATTTTTTTAAATGATGCGACACAGATTTCACAAATTCATATCTGGGGTTTTCCCCTCTTTGGGCTCTTCGTATAATCATTTAATTTTATTGACCTATATAATATAATTCTTTCAAATTAAAGACCGTTTTTCTGTTCATATGATGTTCTTTCGCTACTAATTTTAATATAAAACTTCTGCTACCCAGATACATTAGCGAAAATAGTGGCCCAACACCAGCCTGGCGATCTACGTGTTATAAATGTAAAATTTTAGTTACCCAATGTATATAATTTCTTGAAAAAAAGTTCATTATGGCTTAATTCCCCCGTGCCCTATTATTTTATGTTGTACTTATAATAATATATATTATATAAATCACTATTATATAACTACATATGTTTTATAATATGACGTGGTAGTTACTATTTAAATAAAATATTAATTTATATTATTCCATAAACTAAAGCAGTTAATACATCTAAAGAGTAACATACTAATATTTATAGTATAGTTATTAAATGCGTTATAATAATTAATAGGTTAAGTATTTTTAAGGTAGGTCTAGCAATATTGAGGACGGCTGCTATACACTGTATATTCTTGATACATAATAACTAATAAGTAATAAGTTATGACTATTATAGGTATTATTTAATATTTGTTGAAACCACAGACGTACATCTGTGGTTGAAAATTGAAATACATTACATAACTATAAGTTACGAGTATTTAGTAATAAATGATAAGTAAATATAGGTATAGGTAAATATAATATGACATATTATGTCACATTTTTGGGGTTGATTATTTTATAAGTTACGAGTAAAATTTGTTTTGTTTTTGTATGAATATTTTAAAAGATTTTTTTTACCTAATTTGAATAGTATTTACTGCAACACAAAATTTTTTGAAAACTTATTATATTTTAACAATCACTGTTTTATACTTCAACAAATTATTTTTAAGGCAATTTTTTATTGAATTTCAAACATGTTGCGGACAGCAGTCGTTGATTAGTATTAAAACAGTATTTTGAAGGACAGGAAAATGTAGTGGATATAAAATGTTATAAAATAAAGTACAAAAAACCAGTCGCAGTGGTGGTAAAACAATATATAGAATCATCCAAAAAAGGTTAAAGAAAACGTGCAGCTCACCCGGTCAACTGTGGTTGACTTCTGCGGCCGCATATGCATGCCGGCCACTTGTACCACGTTCGGTGGATACGGCCTGGCGTACGACACGGAGTAGTGGCCGTTGACCAACGTGAGCTGGACGGCTTGGCGGAGCGCGTCCAGTGGCGGGCAGTTCCGGTGACCGGGGTACGTGTACAGATCGTCCAGCATCTGCTGATCCGTAGACTGGAACGCGACCTCGGACACGATCAACTCGGCGGTCCCGATCGCTGCGTTGTACAGCCGTTCGCCGAACGACATGGAGTCCGAGTACCGGAGCCAGAACGACGGCACGTACGCGGTATGGTCCGGCACGCCCAGCCATTGGCTAAGGGTCACCGACGGTGCCATCGGGCTCAGGCACACCACCGGAGCGGAATATCTGCGCAGAGTCACGGTGAAATGTTAATATGCGCCGAGAGATTAAAAAAGAACACCCAATCTGTGATTACCTATCGTTTTTGTGCATATATTAGTATTATATAAGATATGCATGTCATTACGCATGATAGAACTTTGGGTAATTATGTAAGCAATGTAAAGAGTAAACATGAAACAGTTTTTTTTCAGTAAAAAAGACATGTTTTCCGATGCTCGATGGGAGCCTTCAATGTAAGAATAAATAAAAGATGGCGCAAAAAGTAAAAATCCTGCAAAAAGGGTGAGATCGGCACTACTACGTAAGTGCTTATACGTTCCGTTTGGATTTTTTATCTAATCTATTAAAAAAAAAAGGCACCACATAACTAGGTGTTGCCATTGTTACCTGTGACCTATCGCCAGGTAAATGTCGCTGTACCAACATTCGGTCAATACCAGATCGAAGGCATACCGAGTGTCGTTAAGAAACGCACGAGTCTCGTTCAGCTCCAATGTCCGCGTGACCATCTTCATCATATTCACTCGGACGTTAATCATATTGGTCACCCGATACGTATTGCGGATTTCCAGTGGATTGCGAGTTCTCTGGATTTTCACTGTGCCCATGGAAAATAATCATATTAGGTATATACTCTTTACTAAATAGATTTCACTTGATTCAACTAGACAATAACATATCCACCCTCTACTTAACTGGTTAGAATTCTAAATTTAGCTTAGCTATTATTATTATAGTATTACTATTTGTTTGGTCTATAGGATAAGTTATTAATATTTTTTTTGCACACACCGCATACGTCCTGACTATACTATATAATGTAGTAAAGTGGCCGCAACGGCAATATATATCAATATGTTTATTAGCATTGGAAAATAATGGGAAATACTATAAGTCTTGCACTATAAAATAATATGAAAAATGTCAAAGCTGGATTAATTACCCATAATATCCATTTGTATATAATACATTACATACCATCGGTAATGGGTACGTGTCGGTAAGTGGTCGGCACATTTCCCTTTGGATAGAACGGACTGACAACGGTCACGTGGTGACCGCGGTTCGCTAATTCCAAGAACAGCGGATTGAAACCGGAAAAATGACTGTAAATTGGCAACGGGAAAAACGCCAATATATTCACGCCAGCAGCGATCGGACGCACAACGCAGCTACCGGAGATTGTCAAAATCGCGATGATTATTGAAACCTGCGATGAAAATCAGAAAAATAATAGGTAAGTATAAAAACACATTATAGAAAATTATTATTAATTATAACTTATAGTATATGATATTGTTGATATTGTAACGTACGGCTAGTGAAGATCTTAGATCACCTAAATTAGGCGTCGCATATTGTTGATAAGCCAACATTTTTCAACAAGTGTGCTACACAAATAATTTGAAGTGATCTGGTGATCGACCATTCGACCACTATGCATTTAGGTATATTTTTTATATTATTACATGCAGCATATTAAACAATTTTATAATAATATGCTTCTTTCATTATTTCTCCATAGGAAAATTGTATGTTCTTTTTCGATAGTAAATACTTTAGTTTGAATATAAAGCGTAAAAGTATGTTGATCATGTACGTAATCGACCGATATTGGTACCTAATTCATTTTTAATACGATCGACCAATACCTAACCTGGAGGTGATCTGGTCGAAAATCTAGTGGCCGAAAGTCTAGTGATCGAAATGTTATCTGGTCGAACACAATTTTGATCGAAAAATATAGTATCGAAAATTCAAATAATCAAAATATTAGGTATGTAATCGAAATATATTATGGTCAAAAAATATATATATTGAATCATTTAAAAAAATCATACAAGTAAAAAATTTAAGTTTTAAAAAAAAATAATTGAGGTAAGGATTATCATTTATACTTGTAAGTAAAAAAAAATAAAATAAACAAATAATTAGTACCTAGGTATAGGTATTATTATACTACCTACTATACGGTATACCTACATACGGGCTACATCAATAAAAATACTAGATAAAGTAATCGAAAATATAATAATTTTCTTTACTTCAACCAAAAAACCTATTCGACTACAATGTATTGACGTTTGTGTAGAAATAAAATATATGTAGGTATACAGTCAAAATCTCGGAACTTAGCTCGTGTAATAGTTACTGACAAAAGATATAAGTTTAAAAAATAGTATGTTATTATATTCAAATAGCAAGTCCGAAGTCGTCTCCGTATGTGTGTGTGTGTGTGTGTGTGTGTGCACTTACTTGATAAGACATTTTTCAAAAAAGAAGCAAGGTGGTCGTTATAATACAACCGCGCGTGTATAATAATATATTGTAAAAATATTACATCGGTCAATATTATTTGAACACGCGATGATGGTGACGACTATTTATTTCAGTGATACTTTAAAATTGACACGAAACCGTTAATGCGAGCTCACATCGGAATGAAACGGTTCACTTCCACTAAAAATAAACCAATAATAATTTCTGAAACGTGAACTCATACCGTTATCTGTACATTTACGTAACGTACCTACACATTTACGAATATACAGCATCGTTCAAACGGTCCACTGCGTTAAGGCGATCCGGTGCCAATGTAATTTCGTCCACAAGTATACGCTTTATGGGAATATTCAATATAATATAATGATCCCGTTCTGTATAGAATCAAACAAGTTTGATAGTTTTTTTTGTAAACTTATGGTAAGTGATTTGGGTTTATTTATTTATTACAGGCTGCATTGAACTCGATTTTTCAATATTTTAATCTCAAAATTTATAATATATGTCTTCAAAAATAATACTATTTTTTAAGATTTTTTTACAAATTATAATATTAAGTATACCATTAATTTAGCCTGTAGGAAGTCTTATTCTTTCAGATAAAAAAAAAACAGTTATCAAAATCCGACAATTCTACTTGGCCTCAGAATTATCACTGTGAAGTAATTTTTATAAAATATATATAATACACCGTATTACCCCTATAATATAACTATGCATCAAACAGTAAATTAGTGGAAAAGTATTATAATTAAGGTGGCAACTAAAATATAAAATATAATTTTCAAACTTTCTAGAATTGCGGAAAATTTGAAAAACGGCACCGGTCCCCTTAAAATAAGTTATTATAGTTGCTTAGATATTTTCTGTATAATATACTTAATATTGTATAACACAACGTCGTCTTATATATGCTTGCACTGAAGCTAGCTGTTTTAGGTAGGTACATGAAGTCTCTTAGTCAGGTATTTTTTTTATATATTCTTGTAGATAGTAATGGCTATATAAAAGTAAAGTTCTCTTACATACATTACCAGGGGCGGACTGGCTAATTTTAGTCCGGGGTACAAAATTAATTAGGGGCTGGTGATTTTTTTTTAAACTTACTAAAATTAATAAAATTAGGAAAGAGTTCTACATTACAATAAGAGTTAAATTTAAGAAAGGGCGCGAAAATGGTAATCGGGGCCCGTATTATAAATACGAATGATGAAGGCCCGGGGTGCCACTTGATTTATATAGCACTCTGGGCCAGTTCACCCCTGTACACTAGAACCTATAAGGTCTATATATGGTGGAACTACAGAGACTAGAGATATAGATAAATTTAACTACGTTCACGGAAAAGATAAAAAAAATCGAGTACCAGATGGGAGAGCTATAATCCCATTAGCCCCCCCCCCCCTTTGCATCCGCCACTGAACGACGACTACCTGTTGCTTATACAACACACTTTTTTAAAGATCCTGTATATTATAACAATGGTTATCATTTATTACCATATTATAGTCCTTGCAGCGAACAATCAATGATAGTGTAGCCGACAATTTGTAGATGTATGGTTTTTATTTTTACGATTTCGATTTAGGTATTCAATTGTGACAAATATTTGTTTTCATGCGTTTCCAAATCCGGGTTATCCGTCTCTCGTCACCCCCCCCCCCCCAACGATACGATATCTACGTCATATTATTACATCGTATTATAAACATGTAGTTTTAATTGAATTACCATTATTCCTGTACACACTGATCAACAAAAACACTCCACTTTGGGGTAAAAGTATGCTGTCATTTAAAAAGTAAAAAAATTAAAAATGAAATTATATTTCAAAAACGTTTTGTGATGCATTAATTTCAAATTAAGTAAACAAGATATTTTTAAAAACACATAAACCTACAGAGTAAACAATTTCTCTGTGATCAATAAATCACACTGTATGATGGGTGGGTCATATTATGCACGTTGTTGATTTTTTCTACGATTTTAAGTGTTATGTCTTTATAGCCAATGCGACGATAAACGCATGATAATTAATCGAATCAGAAAAAAATTCTAAACATATTCTTATATATATATTTTTTGCTTTTTATCTCTGTATTAATTCGATTTATTTCTGAATATTAAACATTTCGTATTGTCGTAGTTTATATTTTCACTTACATCGGATAGAATAGGTAATATCGATGTCAAGATTTTTATTTCTAGTTAGATAATTATTAAATTCTGATTACGATGTTTAAACCGTTTACTGGGCGACCGTATCTGTCACAGGACGGTTGTAAATACTAAATAGTATGTAATATATTAATATAGTATAATAATATATTAATATGTAGTCTGCTAGTACCATGGTCTTGGAGTAAGAAAGGTTCCAAATAGAACTTTTTTCTGTCGTTTCAAATTTTGTAAGTGCAAAATAAAATACCAAATACAAATACAATGTAGGTAGTAAGTACCTACACCCAGGTCTACTGGGCAGCTGTATTAACACGTTTACAATATTAATAACCATACGAGTTTGGACGATCGTGACGCAGCATATAATAATTAGGTTATTAAAAACTGATCTATTTCAAAACCAACAAAATCTGATTTAAACTTGACATTATTTTATTGATTCAAAATAGATCGAGGTACAATTTTTAACAACGTAATTATTTTTATTAATCAAAATTTAAGTATTAATTAAGTATTAAAAATAACCATTAATAACGTAAGTAGGGTGTCGTATGTATGTTGCTGGTAAAAAAAATGCGTTATGTAACATTTTTTTATTTCACGATATAAAAAATTATTCAATAAATATTTGTTAGGTAGCAGTCAGAGGTTGAATGCAAATATATGCAGAGTAATAAATATCTATATAAGAGGACGTTACACAGACAATTTAAAGGTAAGGTCTAGGCAATCGCATCTGCTTTTTATTATACTTTAATTTTAAAGAGGGTTATGAGTATTTTAAGATGTACAGTTAAAGATTTTAAAATACTCGTAACTTGCTTTAAAATTAAAATACATAGAATAAAAAGCCCATGAGGTTGCCTAGATAATAATTTTACTTTTAAATTTATACATTTGTATAGGTACATAAACTATTCTGTGCGAGGTTTCCATGTTTTCATTGTTTTAATAGACATGTATTTTATTTTATTATAAAATGTCATGGAACAATTGGACAAAAGAAATAATTAGGCAGTGACTAGTGAGAAGGCTTTTGCTCTGTCTCCAAAAGAAAAAAAAACATTATGTAACCTGTCACCATATGGTGGATTCTATATGACAACCGCTTTATATTGCACTTATTTCTATATTTACTGCAGGGCCCGGCTCAACGTGATAATTTCACCCATTGAGAGTGATTTCTGGTATACAATTGTGGACCAAACACCAATAAAAAAAAACAGCAGCACCATTTTACCATAGGTAGTAAACAAGACGAGTTAGAATGTTGTGTGTGTCTTCTAAAAAGTAATATTTTCATATCTCAAGATGTTATTCATGAAAACCCTCAGTTTAATAATTTGATAATCTTATTCAGTAGGAAAAGAGATTAATGATAGTTTAAAACCAATACTAGAACAACTGTAATACAGTTACATTTGTGCGCATTACACCTGAACACTTGTTCTCGAGCCATTACAACTACAACTGTTGTACACATCATTTATTAATTATTATTAACTATCATATTATCAAATAAATAAATAAATAGAACAACGGATATTACAAAATATTCCAAAGTAAAAAACAACTGGCTTAAAAAAAAAACAACAATTTTTGTTTTATTATTGTTCTTCAATATTATATACAAACATATAATGTCATCATAACTTACAATCAACAGTTTGTGCATTAAGTTTTGGCAAACAAAAATAAAATTATTATTATTATAATAATATTGATGAAATTAAAATAATAAAAAAAAAATGTATTACACAAAATCGAACATACACAACCTTAGTTTTAATAAGAGTATGGTGATGACAAATCATTCACCAGAGACCCATTCACTCACACTATTTGTGTATTTATATTTTATATGTATACATATTAAATAAATATAATAATTTAATATTAATTATCTGGTGTCCGTTAGGTGGTGGTTTGATACAATAACAATAGAATCTTATTATATAAGGCATCGATATGATAATCGTAAATATTGGACCATCACTATTGAATATTACGGGTACACTAGTAATCATTCTTTTTTTACTAAATATTATTAGACATTTGGATAATGTTTATACTATACATGTACTTTCTATAGTATTATACGTATAAATATTTTAGGTTTTAATAATATTAATAATATTGTACGAAACTGCACAGGATTTATAAACAATAATACAAATTATTATAGTAAAAGAAAAGTTATAAAATAGAAATTAGTCTAAATAAACATTTGACTAGACCCTTAAAAAAAAAAAGAACCTGAAGATGTTTATACGGAACTTGTATGTAATCGTTGTTTACATAGAGATTTCTTTTTTGAAAATCGTTGTTCTCACAGAAAAAAATTATAATAATATATAAATATATATCCTCTAGAAAGCTCTAAAGTTAAAAGTCAATCTCACGTGATGATAATATTTAATCGATGTTGTCTTAAATGTAAAAACAAATAGTGTTACTTTTCTTCGATTATGTTTAAAAACTACTTAGATAAAAATTTAAAATATAATGTAAAATAGGAATGTTGTCTTGATAATAATAATATAATAATATTCAATCTGCTTGGGGACATGGTCAGACTTAAATTGTCAATGTGCCGAACACAATTGTACTAAACTGTCATAGTTGACGAGTTAAGTAGAATAGTAATTTTATATTTTTCATTTTATTTGTTTATTGTGAAGCACTCTGCCAACTAACTGGCCTCCTTCGTCTGTTCTTTTTGATAAGCTATGGGTGACTGTATGGCTTTCAGGAAGTCCTGTTGTGTCTGGAGTATTTGCCTGAGGTTCTGCAACCATTCAGAACGCGATTCGGCACTGTGTGCATGACACACAAACCACAGCGGTGGCCTCTTAGGGTCAGTGGATTTGATGATGAACGACCCATCGGACGAGTCATCAGTCGAGTTACTGCTGGACGAACCATGCCTCTCATCCAGTGTCATTTTGTTCACCTGAAACACGTTGATATAGGTTAGATTTGCAGCAAAATGATTAATGAAATTAATTTGATTATCTGTCAACCATTGGGACATGGAAATCTTTTTTTTTTATACTACACTAAATATGACAACAATTCATTACTTTTTCATGATGTTATAATATAAAATGAAAGCTTAAATTTAACATTGAGTAATTTTGGCCATCTACTATGTGTAATTCAATTTAAATACTGTAATGCAACATAATTATCATTATTATCTTATTATACTGTTGACAGCGCATTTGAAATAACCTCCTAATAAAATATCACTGATATTACTGATAACTTTGATTTAATACATAAAAAATAAGTGTTTATTTCTGTAAGTGTAATAAAAAGTTATAAAAATTAGTTTCATTAAGTTTTAAAATGTAAAATTGATATTAGAATGTTAATAAATATGTATATAACATTATACATATAAATAACCACATATAGTTTTTAAATAAACGTGAATGTAATTTAAAATAAATTATATATATATTAAAAAAATTAATATTATTTTCATAAGTAGATACCTAATAAATTCTACAAACAGTTTTATGAAAATAATTTTATTGTAATGTTTTATTTATTTTGTTTTATATGTAAATTAACAAAATATAAAAGTTCCAGACCTATTCTTGTAAGACAAAAACATCAACAGTATTATAATAAAAATAATTTTTTGTATGCATCTAAATCGAGAAGAAACATTACACAAACCACCAATTTGAGATTTCATTTCATGAAAAAGTGCTTCTTAGATGAATTTTTTTAATACTCTAGAAGTGTAAAACAAATAGCTTCCATCTCATGAAATAGCACTTTACTGTTTTGTAAAAAGGTAAATGTCTTATATTTTTGTAATAAAAAAAAATTGTAGACAATATTGTGTACCTGTATGTGCGCTTTGTAAACGTACACTGGACTACTGAACTGTGCCTTCTTGCGCATTTCTTCGCTGAGTATTATACTCTGCTCAAATAGGAATACATGCAGGTCCTTGTGCGGTGGTACTCTGTTCGGGTTGAGGCTGGGACCCTCGGCGCAAGTCAACATTCCGTGTAACAGCAGCTTTCCCTGAGCGGTGATTTTGCCCTAAAACAAACCGTTTAATATACAGCAGTCTTATCACAGTCTTGTTCGGATTGCATTATGGTTAAAGACGTACATCCTAACTTATAAGGATGGGAAAAATAAGGCCAGAAAAACATAAGAATTATATTTTCCAAAAAAGTTGATTTATCAAGAAGGTATAATATTATGATAATGGGTATACATTTTAGTAAGTATCTAACCCTGAAATTGGCGTCAAAGAAGAGGGTAAATTATTATTTTTTGTCATAATAATTTTTGATTTTTAAAATTTTTATATAACACATTTTTGATTTATGCAAATCCTAAAACAAAAAAATATTTTTATTACTTCACTTGGGTAAAAAAAAATCTATTAAGAAACACACATACATTTGCCAAGAATGTGATTATGTATTGATATAACAACCAAGCTGTATACAAGGACCCGGGAGTTACCAGGCCTAAGGGGGTATACAATATATAGGGTACTCACGTCAAAACCTTGCAACCGACCGACGTCCATCATGTCATTGGCTGCTTTGGGCACTACTTGCATGACGTGCATAGCTTGCCGAAGGGCTTCCATCTCATCTGCCAACCTAGCCCGCTCCGTGTACTTGAACATGTCCCGCAACAGCAGCTGGTATTTCATAATCCTCTGCACAGGCTTGATGAGGATGTCACTTAGCTGGAGCTTGTGGCCTAAGAACTGACGCATTTCCTGCAAGAAATTATAAAACAGTGATTAGATCATGAAGTGTTCTTTTTATGATCAATCGTAGCATAGACATCGATACATGGTTATAATTTAAAGCATATTATGATTTGTACTAACAACATTTTTGGATACGCTACCTAGTGACTGTATTTTTACAATCAGTTAAAATATTAATAAATATTTGTTACAATAAACCTTGACATAATAATGAATCTCAGAAAAAAACAGTAAATCAGTAATCCGGTATTACCAGCAAAAAAAAATAAAAAAATATGCAAGGTATAACAATAAAATTAATTTTAGTTAAAGAATATTATGTCTGTCTGGGTTTACTCCCACCTAGATATTGGAAAGACTTTAGATCATGAACGTGTCTTATGAATTGCAAGGAAATAATTATAATTATACTTATATAAACGGCAAACGTGTATCACAGTAGTCATAGTAACAAATGCCAAGTGGTATAACAAAAAAGAGTCTTACAAATATTTTGGTTAGACCCTGGCCAATTTGCATATTCATGTCAAAACAGTTTCATTTCAGTCAAATTATTGTTTTGGATATTATTACCTATTATATTAGGTATAGAAAACCGTAGTACGAGGACCCCATATTTTATAACTAGGGTCCAGACTTGAATGCATTTACATATTTGTAATGAGTGTACACAATTCAATGGGAGTAAGAAATGTGAAGATTTGTGTAACAGATAATGCATAGAAAAAAGTTTATTTTGCATATAAATCCATATTTTAAGGATCACTTTAAAATGTTTGCATACTCAAGCATATTTTGTATAAAAGAAATTATTAAAGCAATTATTTTAAATCTATTTCACCATAGAAACCATATTATGATTTATGAGTTCAAATAACTATTTAGGTATTAAAACTGCAATAGAAAAAAGGGGTCAAGTGGATGTCGCTCCGCTGTACAGTAGGTTACAAGTAGATCACTGTATAATGGATGGTATTAAATTTGAATTCAATGATATAATATCATTGTATAAGAAAAACGATTCTGAGCGGAGACGGTATGTCAGTCTAGGATATTTTAAATTATATTGATATTGTTATTATACGGTAGCTGCTAAGTTGAATTAATATTATTCATATTATTTAATTATTAACCTAAAATTATCAGTGATGCTATAAAAATATTATAATATATACTTTTACTCGTTAAAATTGATTTTAATATGTAATTCGTCCAAATTTGAACTTAAAATGTCTATAAAAAATAACTGTGTTTAAATATTTTTTAGATTTTTTGAATACAGTATGTACTATTTATTAGAATCTTTATTTTAAATTTTCAATCCTTAGTTAAGAAAACTGAACATTTTATAATTGTTTAATTACAATGATTGATAATTTTCGAGATTTTGATAAATTTTGTCAAAATTCGAACTTTAAATGATTATAAAAAAAATGTGTGCCTATGTATTTTTAATATTTTTCAATTGCTATTGTAATAATATATCAGGAGCCTTGTATTAAATTTTCATTATTTTTGGCCCAACAAATAAAATGTAATTGATATTAATAGAAAAAAAAACTAAAAAATTTGAAAACTGAAATCGTCCGTAAAAAGCTGAAAAACAGTCAAAATATATTCAAAATTAGATGGTGTATAGAAATAGCTTATATAAACATTCAGTGAAATTTTCATGCATCTACAGTTATTTGTTTTTGAATTGCAACAAAATAAGAAAATCGCTACATGAGAAATCGAGTCAATATCTAATCTTGTACAAATTTGAACTTAAAATGCTCATAAAAATTTATTATGACTTGCTTATAAACTTTTTTTTATTGATAAAATTAGGCAAACTTATGAGGAATCTTGTATTACATTTTCAAATCTTAGATTTAAAAAGAAAAATTTTTATGAATTTCTAACTCAAAATAAATTGCACATTTTCGTCATTTTTACGTATTTTGTCAAAATTTGAACTTTGATTACCTATAAAAAAAATTGTGACTACGGATTTTTAATATTTTTCATCTGCCTTTGAAACTATATATTAGAAGCCTACTATTAAATTTTCAAGATTTTTTACCCAACAAATAAAATTTTATTAACATTTATAGAAAAAAAAACTAAAAAAATTGGAAACTGAAAATGTCCGTTAACAGCTCAAAATAAGACAGAATATTTTGAAAATGATATGGTGTATAGAAAATGCTTATATAAACATTCGGTCAAAATTTCATGTCTCTACGGTCATTTCTTTTAGAGTTATACCAAAAACCAAAATCGATTTTGTCAATAATTGGTTTTCCGTAAAATTCCCGTTTTTCCCTTAATTTTTCATTTGTTTTTCCAGGCGCTCATGAAAACTACTGGGAAATTTTAACTTTTGACCCCCCCAAAGTCCAACTAGATTCACTTTCCTATCAGAAAAGGTACTATTAAAGAAAATCGAAGCATTTTTTCTGTCCTAAAACGTGATGACAGACACAAAAATAAAAAAAAATAAAAAAATATAAAAAAAAATAAAAAAAAAAAAAAACACACATCATTGTAAAACCAATACATTCATCACTCTGC
>JANEHU010000792.1:0-13392 GCA_027563435.1 Nasonovia ribisnigri
CAACTGGTTACCTACTTAAAGTTATGAGGTATCCAATATTAAATTCGCCAAGGGATGTGAACACATGTCCCATCTTATATTTTAACGCACCTTTGAATCGTACGTAAAGCGTAATAATTTCATTATGATATGAAAAGCGACACGGAATTTATTATGACCCGGCAGTTAGAATTGTAATTATTTAAAGATCCTAGTCGGGCAAGTTTACGTTCGTGAAATAATCCAAATTGTATCTATTTAGATTGCGATCCTTGAATGTTTCATACTAATAGCGATATACCGAATAATTTAAACCGATGCTGTATATTGGACTTTAATGGAATTTAAATTTGTTTAAAACCATAATAACTATAACAATACCATGTTAATACGTTAGTACTGAACGTATATAATACGCAGAAAATGTCAGAGAAATATGATTCCGTAATACTATTCGAACACCACGTTGGTTACAAGACGTATACAACTGAGAAGCAAAGTTATTTTAAGTCTTATATAAAGTGAAATAGTTCACTAAAGTGTTCACTATTATATACATTTTTGAAATTATGGTTTTTAAACATTATAATGTTTATATTGTAGCTATATTATTTATTTTATTATTTAAATTTAACATCAACGAAAAACGAAAAAAATTTTTGATTAGTATTATTTTGTTTACTATCCGATGGTCTTTAAAATATGTTTTTGGGTTGAAAATATATTTTCGTGAATTCTTCGATTTTTACCTAGGCACCTATCAAACAAACGTTGCACTGACACGACACCACTTGTACACATTTTCTTCGGATTCGTGTTTTAACATTTAAATAAATTACAGGTATCGACTTGATACTTGAGCAAAACGATTAATATTTATCGCAAACTGATTATAAGACGCGGACCTATAGATTTAATAAACGTGAATATTGTCACGATAGATGGTAGATGTTTAATAGTGTATTATATAATTATATATTGATATAAAATTTAATTCAACCGGGATACGGGATAAGTATGTGGCAAGGTATTAGTATTCTGCTATTCTAGCCTTTTTTGCTTTGTAAGGTATTTTATTTTAAACTAACTTTAGCTAGTTTAAACTTCACTGAGATGTTATTTTTTATGAAATTATTTTTGGTAGTATTTCAATTTTTAAGACGATATTTTTTTTTTTATTATAATAATATATTAACTGAACAGGCTTATACAAAGCTTGTTTAATTCTCACAGTGTTTTAAATAAACGAACGACGGGATGCGAGAATGAAATTGTTTGTATTATAATATATATAACGTGTGTCTACCTATATTAGTAATAGTGTACTTTTTTCTTTGTATCTATTTTTTTTTTCATTTCAAAGCAAAAGTAAAAAGAAAGAAATAGCAGACGGAAGCAGGAATAGAGTTTTCTTTATTCAAACTTTTGTAAAATAATCGTCGAAGTTCCGAATATGATATATCATTAGAATTTTTCAGAGTTCTTTCATAGGTTATCTTTTATATTTTCAATATGACGTGACAACACGAAACAGTGAATGCATAATAATTATTCACTGTAATAGAGTTATAAACCATTACCTATACGCACGTTGATTTAAATAAAACTCTTTAAATACACACGCTTATGCTACAGGGCCTCGTTAACGTCTTAGATATGTGTACCGTTTGTAAATTGCACCTTGGTGAAACTATAATAATATAATGTACAATTGAATTACGGTAATTTTGTGTTCCAATAACACAACAGCAAGGACTTGAAGTAATCAATTATTCGAATAGGCTATATGATATTATATGTGAGTAGAATACGTCGTGCAGAAATCTTTGGGAGAAAGTAAATTGACTTTAGGATACCGAATTTTTAGAATACAATGTAAATACCTATTTGATATGATTATATTATTTTATATATTATGTTTTGGTATTATTAAAAAAATCACTAAACATAAGTATGCAATATTTTATCATTATATCGATATAATAATAGTCTAAGACGATTATACACTACTTATATTTTATTACGATGAAAAAATAAATCCCTACCTATATCAAAGAGAATATTATATTATAATATATAGTATAATATTATTATGTATTATTAATAGCATAATATTAATTCGTAATATTTTTATGGATGAAAATAAAATGCATCGTTATAAACATAATTCCAGGGCTTAAAACCGTTCTCAATAAAGTCGGTAATCGGCTCCAGTAGGAGTTTTGAAAACCGGTAACCGGCTATCGTTTAATCTTGATATTTTGGTAACCGGTAACCGTTTCTTTAAAGATATTTCAAACATAAGATAACCGTTAATCGTTTAAAAACCGTTGATAAGGTTTTTTGGTAATCGGTTACCGGTTAAAACCGATTTTTAAAAATAATTTTTTTCAATTTTTTAATCATATTTTTAAAACTGTTTATTTAGGCCATTCGTGGGTTGATAACATAACTATTATTATTACAAAATCAAAAACTTAATATGCTTTCATTTGGTCGATTTCCTTCAATTTAAATATTTATTTTTTCAAACTGCTTTAAAGTTTAAATTGTGACTGTATTTATAATATATAGTTATACACTTATACCAGTTATACCTATATATATATAAATATATACATTATGTGATATTCACAACAGATAAGCAATACTCAACGGCAATTAATTGGGGAAAAAAATTTAAAAATAGCTGGAAAATTAAATTCAACTATAATGTAATCATGACATAAGTCAAGTATTAAATTCCACGAAAAAACCGTTAATTTTTTTGTCGGGAATAGGTTTTGGTTATAAAACCGGGATAGAAAATACTAGGTAACCGCTTTGATGTTAATATTTAGATCCTTGATTACCAATAACCAATAACCGCATCCAGCATTCCAAAACTAAAAGCGGTTAACTGTTTTCGGTTCTCAAATTTACGGTTTTTTACCGGTTTTCGTTACAAACCGGTTACCGGTTTTAAGCCCTGCTTTGAATCAAACATCTTCATATACCACCTCTTACTAGCGACCAATAATAAAAAATAAGTAGGTAATGTAATATTATTTTAAAGTAACAACTATTATTTTCCGGAAGAAATCTGGACCCTGATCGGATTTAAAATTATGAGGCAAAATAAAAACCTTAAAAAAATCGATAATTAATGAAAATTAAAATATACCTAAATAGATATGTAATTATATAAATTGTTATATTTTATAGAATATAATTTATACACAGTGAAACCAAATCATTGCAAGAGCATCAATTCAAAGATAAAACCAACCACGAATTTTAAATTTATTAAAACACGTGTATAATAACATGTGTCATGAATCATGAGTCAAGTTACAATGACGCAAAACAGGTTTGACAAACTATCAAGACTTTGAATGAAGTATTGTCGATGGAAATATTACAGTCTCTTTTCAATCTCGTAAAATATTATAAATTTAATTAGCCTTAAAATAAAATATGTGTAATGAGTGACTAATGACCTACTCGTATATACCAAACAAATATCAATATCAAGTACATTTTATGTTTGTAACAAAAGTTTAAAAAAATATACCTACATATTTTATATTATGCTAAATAATTTATTTTTCTTATTTGCATAAAATTGCATGAATGTGAAAAAACATGGGAGGGGGCCTGAATGACCTCAATCCAAAGTTAATTTGGACTGACATTATGATTCATAATCATCTCAGAAATAATCGAAACGAATTTAAAATTTGTTTTAAATTTAGTGATTACTAGTGAACTATGAAAATTCCAAAGTCCCTTCGTCATAATGTGTCAAATATAATATGTAAGACGTAAGAACATATTTTAATCAAAGCTTTCGTTTACTTAACATAATATAATATATTTGGTGTTTATGTAAATTCTGAAGCGGATGTCAGCGCACTATTTGTTTTCTATCTGTGGCCAACGCACAACATAACAAATGTGCGTTCAGTAGAACCAACCTTATGTAGTTAGCTTTAGTATTAGAGTGAATGGACCTATTATCAAACTTAAAGTTCAGAAAATCTTCTGTGTTCTTACTTGACTTTTTTTTCACGATGATTCAATTTTTATGCGAGTTATGAGTAAGTAAAATATTACAATATACTAAAAATACTTTTATCTCGCTTTAAATTATAATATTGTAAAAAAAGTCAAGTAAGAACAAGAATATTTTCTGAGCTTTAAGTTTGATAATAGGTCCCCATTCACTCTAATACTAAAGCTAACTATATAAGGTTGGTTCTACTGAACACAAATTTGTTATGTTGTGCGTTGGCCACAGATAGAAAACAAATAGTGCGCTGACATCCTCTTAAGACCCTTTCGTCATAAGTTAAATATGTATATAGTATGTGCTATATAGGTATATATTTTAATCTATGCTTTCGTTCACATAATAATAATATATATAGCGTTCGACATTAGTGCCCTCTAGCGGAGGAACTTGGAACGATGCCAACGTTTTTATTCCTTTTTTTATTTTTTTTATGGAAAGCGCCATGTAATGAATTTGATCAAACATCACGTGTTACTTAGTTTTTTCACTGACATATTATTATGCGGATA
The DNA here is from genome assembly GCA_027563435.1 of Nasonovia ribisnigri. Taxonomy (NCBI): domain Eukaryota; kingdom Metazoa; phylum Arthropoda; class Insecta; order Hemiptera; family Aphididae; genus Nasonovia; species Nasonovia ribisnigri. The sequence goes on from JANEHU010000792.1 coordinate 4,543, forward strand.
TCAAGGCTAAAAATGTATTTGTTCCACATAGTATCTGTTTTTTTTTTCTTTACTACTCTATTTCGTAATCTACACTCATTGTACAACCGGATTTTAGCGTGTGCACTAAAGTAAGGATATGCATTACAATGAAAAATTATTTTAAACCGTCCTGCGTGGTTTTACATACATTTCAGTTAATTCCTCGATTATATTTTCCCCTGAAATAATCCGTCGCCTTATGATGTTTCGAATTCGCGTCCGCAATCCGCATATATTTAAATGTATATCGATTGTATACGCGCATATACGACAGCGACCACCACCACCACCACCACCACCACCACCATCACCATTACAACTACTTGGTTGGCTTTATGATAATTAGGTCATGTTTCATGAACAATAATAATAATAATAGTATAATAACATCATGGATTCGTCTAACGTGCGCAGTAGAAAAAAATAGTATCGAAATTTTCATTGTTGTAATATTGTAATACCTGCCTAATATAAGTACCTATATTATATCGTATAATAGTGTAATTTAGACCATAATATAGTGGATAAAATGTGGGTCCCCCATGTGCTCTTTAATGCGACGCGTCATAACATTCGGTTAGTAAGTAGTAGTATGGTAGTAGTAGTAGTAGTAGTAGTAGTGTAGCAGTAGTACACAATATTATTTTTATATAGGTAAAACCTACATTTTATCATGGTTACAGCAAAAACGATGAAACCAACGATAATACACAATAAATAATATGCCCGAATAAGCCTAATATAAAATTAATTCGCACGTCATACCATACAATAATATTATAGTACCTAACGTGGTTTTACGCACTAAATATTTGAATATTTGAATAGTATTAATAACCAACGCGGCGCGGCGGATGGAGTGTGGTACATCCACAGAAAACACAACATCGTACCTACTACCCATGATAATAATAATAATAATAATATGACGTGTGCGCCGCAGATCACGATGCCGCGGCCGTCGCCGTCGGTGATAATTTGTTTTGTACATTTCAGATATAGTACAAGTCGGTGTGCAAATACGTAACCAGTTATGGTGTTGAGATGTGTTTTATTTTTCCAACAATAATATTACAGTGCACACTGCGTGTACATGTAAAATACGTAGCGCCTATACGATTGTGCGAAACACAATTAGGTATATTATTATTATTATTATTATTGTAATATTCTATTACGACGTTTATTCCTAAGTTTTACGAATGGAGTGCAAATGTCTAATGCGCTGATAACCAATTATTATACGCTATTACAGAATTAGTGCGATTAGTACATCATCGTCCATCATCATTATCACCATCATTGTCGTTGTTATCATTATTATTATGATCTGTTTATTAATTTATAGCCATGGGTTCTAATATAGGTACCAAATACGAGGTACAGCCCATATTTAGTTGTTTATGTCTGTTCGGTACTGTACTCAACCCCATTTCATCCGGATAATGTGTTGTGACATGAAAACATATTGTGTCTAGGATAATATCAAATTTAATATTCAATTATCATACCTATAACGATAATATTTTTGTTTGCCATGTCGCACGCGTATTGTTGACATGTCGATGATATTTGAAAATCCAATTACCCTCTATATTATATAGTATGTATATAGTGCATAATATTTAGGTACACATCTTTTTATGTATTTTTTGAAATGCGCATTCAAACTTATATAACGAGTAAGATCTAGTATAATATTTGAACGCAGTATATCTATCATATTATTATGCATTTATGTGTGTGCCAGCGAATTTTATCTCGAGCAGTGTGCGACAGAACAACAGACGATGATGGTGATATAAATCGTCTCAATAGTATTATAAGCGGTGCATTGATATATTTTGTCCTCGCAGTCAGATTGACGTCATACAGCAGAATATTATATACATTATACAGGGTAATATTTTTTAATATTTTTAACTCCATTTTCTCGGCCAATGTTTGAGTTTTTCAACCAGAATGCTATGAGTTATGACTCAAATGGTTCGTCATATGGTAAACGAATTTATTGTTTTACTATTTTTTAATCGACTAAATTTTTTCCAACAGCCACCCATATTTTTAGTAGCAGGGTTTACTACTTTACTCGTCTAACTTTAGATGCTTGTAAACGGCAAACTAATATTAAGTTACATAATCATTATACCATACCTACCTAGTTAAATTGTACAAATCAAAATATTTAAGCTACCTATGAAATGAATAATAGATGTTGCCATTTAAAAAGATAGACAAAACACTATGAGTTCTAGCCCATATAGTATGAATGTAGTTTTTATTTTTCTGCTAAAATGATGTTTCAAAAATTGACCACAGAAGGGCGTCTTATGGTACACAAAAGTAAAGACCCTCTTGTATAATATAAGTACTTATATTTATTACAATATTATAATAATTATTTTCTTTATTTTTATACAGAAAATCGGAACGTTTTTGTTTTAAGTCTTAACTGTTATGTCGAGATGCGCGTAGGGGGACCAGGGTGCATACGTGGCGGTGAAGTTAATACGTCGTAAATTGAATAATATAATATATAGGTATACCGTCTACGACCTCATATCACGCGGGGTCACGGTTACCCAAAACCACCACGCCACCGCAGTCTTTTTAATTTTACGACCCACAGCACATACTGTATCATGATTGTATGGCTATATTATAATACACTGACCTGCCCCCAGACCATCTTGTTTTTCTTACACGTCTCTTTTCTATTACTATTTATACACATATATTGCCACATGGGCGTCAGGCCCACCCCTACACAAATCCCCGATGATCGTATTAGACGATAAACGGAACATCAAATAAATATTTTATACAATATACCTACATCATAATATTGCATATTATAAGACTGTTGGTACACCAAATACCAATACACAAAACTACCCCCTTCTTACACTCGTCGTTGGCTGCAGTGAGGTCGCTACACACCCACGCATATTTTTAGTGTAGTTATAATATACAATATATTTTGTTCATCCGATATATAAGATAGCATAAGACATTACAAAACCACATCACGTATACTTAGTTCCTAGAATTTATAATCCAAATAAGGTTTTAGACAAACAATATACATATCTACTATGTATTATTATAGTACCTACATATTATATTATGTCACTTGAATATAAGTACCTGTTGGCTGTTGCTGCGCAGACCGTGGCGAAAACGAAAGTGGACAACCCCCCTGCGATGGCGGACCGGCCTAGATCGTATATTTTTACTATAGTAATACCTATTGTTGAACAATCTGCATGTATAACCGTGTTTTATAAATGATAAGAGTTCTAAAAGGCTCGTCATTATTTATTAAGTAAAAAAATATCTCTGTTTTAATTCGTGTATAATATGAAGTCATATTGTGATAACTGATTTAGAATAATGCGCTATGATCGAATCATGTACATAATATGAGTATTACTGCTAGAGTTAACAATATAATAATTATTAACCATTGACGGAATGTGTCACTCATTTGTACGACTTCATATTCGATAACGTAGAACAAAACGTCATCCCAGGATAATTAATTCAGAGTACGATGATAAAATATGTTTAAATGGTGAACACATTTTCAAACGTCATTGGCGTACCTACCTATATATTGAAAGAAAAATGTTAAAAAAAAAATTGATCAAAATACTTATTAAGTAATTCATCAATTATACAGCTTGTCTGTGAAATTACTTGTATCTACCAAATCTCGAAAAAAGCTCGATAATTTTAATTTTAATTACAAACTTTTAAAGATAAAATAATTTATTTAACAAAAATAATTAAAAAATATAATATTTAAACTAAGTAAATGTTAATTTTCCACTGTCTATTTTCATTTAGTATTTTTTATCTAGTCTATAACCTTATTAAAATAAATTGTAAATATAATGTAACTAATGGTCTATATAGCCTATACTCCCAAAGTTGTAAAATATGTATAAAAAAATTACCAAATACAAAAACTAAACTCAAATCAATGTTGATAATGTTGATATAGATTATTTGCGCGTATTTCAGACGTATTTCAGTTAAAAATTATTTCTTCCAATGAAAAAAATTATCTTTCATATTATAACCATTTTTACAATTAATGAGATTCACGTCGACTGTAGATATGTGAAATTAGCAAAATAAAAAAAATTTCGTAGTTTCATTTTGTGATTTTCATATTTTACCAAAATTAGCTTACCTATAATCATTCAAAATTAAAGCAAAGAAACCAAACACATTGATAAGGACAAAATATAATTTGCATTTATAATAAATAAAAAAATAGGTACAAACTATATTTACCCAGTATCTATTTTTATTTGTAATAATTGTTACAAAACCAATTTTTTTTTAAATATAATTTATCAAGCTGTATTGTAAAGGCCGAAAACTCTTGAAAGCGATTACCGAATTGTAATATTTTAATAATAATATAATACATACCATATAATTCACAAATTCTAATGTATCTGCAGTACCTACATGTATAATATACCTATGTATATAATATTATAAATATATATTTATCTCAAGTCTAACTGACAACTTATTGACTAAGTATGCATTAAATAGTTATAATATAAAGAGTAAAGACACTTATTAAGAAAAAAACACACGTTTGATGAACACAATGAAGAAGAAAAAATATATTATTGAATAGCAACTGAAAACTGCAGAAGTACTTGGATAGGTATTAAGAAAAAGAATTATATATATTGTATAACCTATGAATCATTATGTAAATAACGAATTCATCAATGAGTGAAAGGATCGTATACACAGAACGTAACCCAAATTCTTGGTCTACACATAATTTTACTCAAGCAAATAACAAAAAAATAATAATAATAAAAAACGACTATCGTAAGACATATTTTTGCGTACAAATAGCTGGCGCCCTCGTGGCGCCCACTTTATACAGTAGGAAAGTTGGCATACGGTAACACGGTTGTCTATGACCAAGTTTAACCAGCCATGCGGTCTCGCCTAGAGCTCGTTGGGCGTTTAAAAAATAATAATAATGAAATTATTATATATTTTAATTTTATTATATACTCTCGTATATATATATAACCGACACTCAACGTTTTCTGAGGTCGTACAAAACCGTATTTGTAACACTATACATGTATAATACATGTGAAATTATGTCCGCATTTATATTGTTTGTTGTCTCATTGATGTATAATTTTATGTATTCTGTCACACTAAGCAAAAATGATAGAATATACTTAGGAGTATATTGAAAACTTTTCATAGGTCACTCGTGGCATGGTCCAGGGACCCATCTTTATCTCTGAAATATTTTTTTTAATGCGATCAAAATCGTTTTCAAAAAAATTAAATTATTTTTGTAGGTAGTAACTATAAAATAAAAATGTTCTTTATTTTATATCATGAAAAATTACTAAATTATAATAAATATAAAATTGATGTTCTAATAACTGATTATAACAATTATATTAATATGATAAGTTCATAAAATGGGAGTTATGAACTAAATTGTACGCATAGATAATAGTCTTTATTATCTATGATTGTACGTGGTATCTAATATATAGTACAAAATTATACAATTATATACAGACGTAAAAAAATGTAGAAATACAATTTTGTATAAGATGTCCCTGGATATGATTATAATAAAATTTAAAGCGATCTTTTTGAAATAAGCTAATCAGAAACGACCACGGTCGTGAAGCAATGTATATAGTATGTTGATATATGCGCTTATAGCGGCCCAATTGATCTTTAATCCGGGCTTGGTTAGGACTAAAATATAGGCTCTTATTTAATATGAAAAATATAGAAAATAATTAATAACAAGACTTATTATAGGTAATAACTATAGTTCACTATATAGCCTATATTCGGCTTCCGCTTTACAAAATGGCCATTTTCCAAATGGCTCCCGTTTTTGACAATACAATTCCTTCACATTTCACACTTCATAGTTCATACAGACTTAGGACTATCTCAAAAGGTTAAAATGTGTTGGTGTTTTTAAAAATGTAAACTGTAGGTAAATTATAAAAATGGATGTTGCAAAAAAAATCATGGGTAAATATTACAAATCATAAACTGAATATTTAAAACAAAATGCATTAATAAATTATAAAAACAAAAAATAAATATAATACATCATATTATGTTGGATAAATTTTTAAGGCACAATTTTTTTATATAATCTATTCTGAGTAGTTATTTCATTAGATGAAAATTCATCAATGATGGCTCCAATGAACTCCTTTTTTTTTGATTTGGTGCTATATAGGTGTATTGACATAGCTGTGAGCTCAAATTGTACTTCGATCAGTAAGTCAATAACCTTAAAATTATTTGTCGAATACCTGAACTGTTTGGGAATTTACATATTTGTGAACCATTTTTCCGACTGAAGCCGTTTGGGAAGCACCGCTAATAATAAGTTGTTTAGTGCTGAGTTAAAAATGATACTGCACTAGTTAGGTCCTAGAAAAAATCGTTTTACATCTTGGTGAATACTTACCAAATTGTTTGTTAATATAATAAAATATTGAGTCGAAATTTATAACAAACAGATTTAAGAAATTCAGAGAAATTCGTAACAATTAATTTTTACCAATATTTGTTCTGTAATTTTTGTTAATGACATTTGGCTTAGATATTATCTAAAGTTTCTATTTCTTATACTTATGGACTTATAATTTTAATGAAATTAATAACAACTATAAGTTAGACCCGATGGGTAGATGTTGTGGCTCAAGACATCAAAAATATAAAAGAGGACTAGATTTTTAAAGACACATATGATAGAGAGAAGTGGAGGGATTTGTGATGGCACCGATGGTCCTTAATGTGCTGACAAGCTGAAGAAGAAGAAGAAGAAGAAGAAGAAGTTATATATATTATATATATCTACATGCACAATATAGCCATATTATAGGTACGGCAGGTACGCTATATTATATATTACTTTGAAATCGTTTAAATGTAATCGTTGATGTGTATCAGGTTAAGTTAATTCAAGAGCTAAATAGCTAATAATATGTGCACATCATAAACGTCTTTTAAATTTACATTATAAACTAATGAGGATTAATTGTTTAGTAAAATTGATAAAATCGGACACACGTACGCACTGTGTAGTTGGTGGAGTGAATCGAAGGGTGGCGAGAAGGACGCAGAGAACAGAATACAGATGACCAACGAAAAATATTGCAGTTACCCGGTCACCGACAGTATACCGTTAACAGTATGGTCGGCGGTCACGTGGTTTATACCGTTTATGTAGAGTCTCACTACAGAATTCATAGACGAACGCTTTCAGAAAATTTCTGCCGAAATATTTCTCACTAAAAATCCAGGGAGATTCTAATCGCGCCGGTCCACTGTAAGCACGAATATTGTTTACGGTATTCGCGGTATTGCTAGGTATGTTTATTGTTTTCCATATTCCGTCGACCACTGATCAGTGGCCAGTCTTATAAAAAAGTTGCTTCACTATGCTCGTTTTCACGTCGTGTCTTTATCGTTTTAGGTTTTTTTTTCGTGTCTCACATGATCACATCCACGAGTTTATATGCATATTTTATATCATGACCATAAATAAACTATTTAGTCATGTCTTATACTATACAGGTGCTGCCTACAGTTTGACGAAATTCCGACTGCAAATCTCGAGATTCAAATCGATCTATATTATCTATAACTAACAGTTTTCTCGCATCGCCGTATTATATTATAATGTTGTGCAGTGGCGAAACTAGTATTGATCACCAGCTCCGAGGCTCCGGCCACTAAATACTTTATTATTCACAGGTTTTTCTTAGTAGGAATAAATCGTTTCACACGCATTTACGACCGTTAGTTAAAATATGGGCCGTGAGGAGAAGTTTAGAAAATCCGATGAAAATTTTGATTAAATAATCACCTAACGAGATGCATGATGAATTTTAGACCTACAAAAAAACCTAGCTTGTAACCAAACCTAACCTTTTTTGTAGTACCTGTAAGGGTTTAATGTTATAAAGTATAAGACATAAACATCATGCATTATCGTTGTGCATTTTTGCATAATGTAACGGCAATGTAGTAATAATGCGAAATAGTGTTGATGTTACTATCAATATCATTATTTATTTGGTTCATGGCGCCACCGATCCAAATGTCATGGGCATTCTGTCAAACATGGACATCAAAGGATGTTAGGGTGTGATTGTTACACCAGTGACACAGACACGCGCCCCGAATAATCCCACAACGCGCTACGACAAATATATGCTTGATCATTAATTAATAAAAAAAATATTTGTTTTTATTAAATTATTCAATATAATAGTTCATTTCTCCTGTCAGTATATATTACATAGACAATAACCAATAAGTATTTAACTAAATAATAAATAATTAAACAATTTGAATAAAGCATTACAGTTTTTAAATTATTTACTTTGATTTAAAAACTATGACACAATTAAGGGGGAGTACAAAAAATAAAGTTAATATATGTATAAAGCTGACATAATGAGTTGCAGACTTGCAGTATAAAAACGCCAAAACGGAATACATAGAAGCGAGTGGTAAATCTTTATTTTAAGGATAGTGAATTTGAAAAATAATCTTTGTAATAAATGCTGGACAGTCACACATAATCAAGAATGAAGTAAAAAAGCGGTAGTAGAAATCGCTCTACTATATAGTAAGTTACAAGTGTGAAGTGGGCACTGCCAATGGATGGTATTAAATTTTGAATTCAGTTATAATATAATATCTTCGCATACAAAAACAATTCTGAACTAAAGGTTTGTCAATTATTGTGGATATTATATATTAAATTTATATTTATTT